>CAKOAT010630709.1:137052-213742 GCA_932364175.1 Eruca vesicaria subsp. sativa
GAATCACGTTTTCCCGCCAAAACCGGAAAATCACGTTTTCCCGCCAAAACCGAAAAAATCACGTTTTCCCGCCAAAACCAGAAAATCACATTTTCCCGCCAAAACCGGAAAATCACGTTTTCCCGCCAAAACCAGAAAATCACGTTTTCCCGCCAAAACCGAAAAATCACGTTTTCCCGCCAAAACCGGAAAATTATGTTTTCCCGCCAAAACCGGAAAATTATGTTTTCCCGCCAAAACTGTAAAATTACGTTTTCCCGCCAAAAACAGTAAAATTACGTTTTCCCGCCAAAACCGAAAAAACACGTTTTACCGCCAAAAATGAGAAATTACGTTTTCTGACAAAACCGTAAAATTATATTTTCTGTCAAAATTGTGAAACTACTTTTTTTTCTATCAAAAACCGTAAAATCTTGATTTTTCACAAAAAGTTTTTGTCAAAAACTATGTTTTAAATCAAAATTATGAAATTGTGTGTTTTGGAGGCCCATGGACACCCATTGTCCATTTGGTCTTTGACCAGTTAGACCATAAACCAATTGGGTTTTTATACAATTGGACCATATATGAATTGGGCGCGTCCATAGCCCGTCCAAAATAGATTGGACAGGGCTAGCCCATGGTCGGCCCGCCCAATTGACACCTCTATTTGTGAGATGCCTTTCTTCTTCTTTGCCTATAAGAAACAGAATTGTCAATTACCCCCAAACCACACTTATGAACACAAAGAAAGAAACAGAGAGGAGAGAGTGAGTAAAAGTTTTGTAGATTTCTGATCAGTGAGGTTAAAACAGGCTACAAAAATGTCGTGAGAGTTTCAAAGGGGCATGATTGCAACCCAACCATGTACAAAGCTGAAGCTAACTATGTGAAGTACAGTAGTCCCAGCTCATATTTTGGTATCGGCTCTAAGCCTGACTTCACATAATAGGCTCCCGCGGTGTACATGGTGGTTACCAGTCTACCACTCTGTTTGGCATCTATCCCGTTTGTGTACACGGTTCTAGCTATTTATTTGCTTTTGCAGTTTCATGCCACAATTACAAGAAGAGCTCGTACATCTAATCAATATCAGCACAGCGTGTGAATACAGAAAGGTTATGACGTACATGATCTACATCCCATCTTCGTCTCTGATTATCTTGTTTTGGAATGTTATGTTACGACTTGCTCTTCTCTGACAACTAACTCTTACCCACTAGAATGTTAAAGACCATTGCAGGAGAATGTTAAAGACCATTGTAGGAGAAGTAAAAAAACATTCACTTAAATTGATAAAGGATGAACTATGGTCTCGCCTTAATGTCCTAACTTAGTTTAGCAATCTCATAACATCTTAACGCCGTTTAGTCATCTCACATTCTCTAAGACTAAGCTCATTTTATAGATAGTCTGAGCTCTTGGGTTAGCTTATCTAGTTATCCTTCTCAGATCAGTTTTTAAAATACTACCATGACATAGACATGCATATGTGATCCAATTAGGAGACACAATCACATATTGGACAAGAACATTGCACCTTCACCATTTGATAACCATATTGCTGAACCATCACATATAAATTACTTTGGAAGAAGCTTCCCATCCAGATTTCAGACAAACCAAAAAAATCTCCAAAGAGTGTAAGAATCTCGTCTAAGCAAAAGACAGTATAAGGAGAGTAAGAGTACAGAGAGATCTGAGTATTAGAATCGCCTTGGACGCTCCTCCGCTACATTCACTCTGATTGCTCTACCCTCCATGTTCTGCAAATACAGACACAAAGTTAGATCGAATGAGAGATGATCACAGCAATCATGTAACCTGCATTAGAATAATTATATGAGGAGGAAGGTACCTGTCCATCAAGAGCAGCGATAGCGTCATTGAGTTCAGTCTCGTTAGACATTGTGACAAACCCGAATCCACGTGAACGACCTGTCTCACGGTCATAAACCACACGAGCTTCCACCACCTTTCCATGCTCACTGAAAACTTGTTCTAGACGACCATTGTCCACATCCCAGGGTAGGTTTCCAACATAGACTCTGAATGCAGGCTCGTATACCCTAGGTTGACGTTCTGGACGTGATCCTCTTGGAGCTGCCTTGTTTACTGTCAAAAGCCGTCCATTCAGATCCTGACAAAACATGAAAAGAACCAACAACACAGATGCTCAGTAATGTTCACACAATACACAATCAGAAGTTACAGATTCCCTAACTCCAATTAGAGCAGAAAGATGAAAACAATGGTTGGATTAAGAGCAAATAACGCCAATCATGGGCCACAATAACACATGGTGCTACTTGAAAAATGCTTGTTAACATATAAACTTACATAACGGTTGAACTTCTCAACAGCTGTCCCAGCTTCTTCTACGGTACTCATTGTCACAAATCCAAATCCACGACTCTGATCGGTTTCCCTATTGTAGATAACCTACAACCAGAAGAATCCAAATAACAAGTTATGATTAACTGAACAAAAGTGAGAGCTAGAATAACATGAACTACACAAAAATACATCATCTAATGTCAAGAGATACGAAATCAATCCACATAATTCTAATTACTACAACAACTCTCGCGAACCACATATGCTCCAAACACTTAAAAGCCAAAAACTTCACCTTATCTCATCCATTTTGACTTCACATTTGATTCAAACTGTAATGCAGAGACCATG
Organism: Eruca vesicaria subsp. sativa; assembly: GCA_932364175.1. Classification (NCBI taxonomy): domain Eukaryota; kingdom Viridiplantae; phylum Streptophyta; class Magnoliopsida; order Brassicales; family Brassicaceae; genus Eruca; species Eruca vesicaria. Next base: position 139,720 of record CAKOAT010630709.1, read on the forward strand.
CATGACCTTTAAAGCAATGCATAATACACAAAAACGTATCAGCTGAAGCTTATATGAACTCAATCCACATAATTCTCAACACTCCAACAATTCTCTCTAAACCAAATATGCTCCAAACACTTAAAAGCCACGAACTTCACTTCATCTCATCCATTTTGACTCACATTCGATTCAAACACCAATACACAGAAAACACAACAAGACCTTAAAACCAACGCATAACGAACAAAAACTCATCAATTAAAGCAAAGTAAGGAAAGAAGGAAGCAAAGCACCTCAGCGATTTCAACAGTACCAGCTTGCTCAAATAGCATAGCCAAGGCTTGACTATCAACATCATAAGCCAAATTCCCAACGAACAGCTTCGCTTCTTCCGGTGGCTCCTGGAAATCACCACCACCACCACCTTCACTCACATCTCCTTCCTCTTCCAAGAAAGTGGCTTCAGGCTCGTTCTCCTCAACGGCGACCGAAGCGCTCACATCTCCGCTTCCCTCCCCGTCTTGCTGAGCCCAATCAGAAGTCTGTGCAACAGAGGAGATAAAGGTTGGTTTTTTGAGGTGGGTTTTGGAGTTGAGAGAGAGGGAGAGGTGGGAGAAGGAGAAAGGGAGGTTAGTTCGTCCGGTGAGGAGAGAGAAGTTTGAGAAGCAGCGAGTTTTTGAGGAGTGGATGGTAGTGGAGAGTGAAGGGTGGGAGAGAAAGGTGGAGTCAGCCATGGGTAAAGGCTTTAAGGTTGAGGTTAGTATTGAAGAAGACATTAGAGGATTGGGAGAGATAGGAGGAAGGAAGGGTTTTAGAATTGTGGGAGAGAGATAGGGATAAGGATTAAGGAAGGGCCTATAGAGCAAGACAAAAAGAAAACCAATACCAAAGTGATTTTTGAACAAATGTTATAAAAATGTTTTAGAAGAAAGAAAAAATTACTACAGTTTAAACTCTATAAACTAATAATGTTAGAATTTTAATATTTCATTGATTTATAAAATTATTAGTTTACAAACAAAAAAATTCCATATTTATATATTTTGAGTTATGTTTTATGTAAAAGTAAGAAACATATTTTATTTTATGGTATATGTATTGACTAAATTTTTATAATTCAAAAAAAAATATTGTTCTTTCTTTGATTATTTTTTGTATAAAACTATTTATCGTAAAAATAGACTATTTTAGGTGTAAAACAATAAAATAACATCAAACTATTTTGATGTGTGTAAAAAAGTTAATTTCACTATGAATAAAAAACAAACTATACAATATATTGTTTATGTTTATTTAAGTTAAAAAAATTTGTTGAGTAGCCTTTATAGTCATTGTTACTCATGGTTCACTGGAAAAATTGAACTTGATACTTGCATTAGCCTTGTAATTAGATCATTCTTCTTTTTTTTTTTCTGTAAGTTAGATCATTCAGTGATGATTATAGTTGAAGATGGAAATGAAAAGGGATTCTATATAACATTATCGGTAGGATTGCAATGCCACTGATGCATATAGATGAAACTCGCCTGAAGCCAATAATATCATAAAAAGTTTGCAAACAAAGTTCAGAAGACATGAAATGTTATTAACTAGTCATGTTTGTTAGGTAAGGTAAGAAGTTCTCAGAATACAATTTGAACGTCACAGAAGATGTACAAACTTCTCATATAACATATTCACTGCTCGAACGTTTCCAATGCATTTCATATGCCCAAAGGCCAAGACTAATTCATTAGCTTGTCAACAACTTGATCTCCCAAATAACAGATTCACTGCTCAAATGTTTCAATCTTTTCCTTCATAGTTGGTATACTTTTCTTCTTTATTTGATTCATATTGCTTCATTTTGGAGTTAGCCCTTGAGGCCTTGACATATGTATTATACTTTGAATATAAATTTTCTTTTCCACAGTACACCATCACGTTTTTTCCTCGACATTAAACCAGTCTCAAGCTGATTCCATTTTATCCTTCAGAATCGATTAAATCGCACTCTGTGCTCTAATAAGTATTTTCTGAGTTTTAAAACCAAAGTTTGGAATTGATCTCTCTACTACAAAGAATATAAAAAGTAGAAGCCTCAAATGCCCTGGATAGCGTGGGTAGTTAAATACCTGACAATTACAACTGAATTAACCGAGCCCTCGTGGACCGCACAAGCTTAACTGACACACATGGCCATTAAAAGTTCCAAAATCATCTTGCTCGATAGCAAACCTATCACCTAGCTATATTTTCATATGTGTTTGGATTTTGGTATAAAAAACAACAATGGGAACATTTCTAACTCCTTAGATAAATAATTTTTATCAGTTAATGACTTGGAGATTCGAACCTGCCACACAATAATCACACCAACTACAACATAATGTTTTGTTGCGACAAGTAAACCATATAATCTTTTTTATTCCTTATTTATTTCCCAACTGAACTAAAATGCTGCACATGTGACATGACATGGCCAAGAAAAAGTGTATTGTATTGGTTAGTTATACGGAGAAAAACAAATAGTTAGTTATTTTAGTTGCTGTAAATTTCAAAATTTGAAAAATCTCCTCAATCAGTGGACAGTAGTCAACACGAATATGAGACCAGTCCATGAAAAGTAGGGCTGTCGAGCCACATGCATGATTTTTTCCTAATTTTAAGGGTAATTTTTTTTTTATTTAACCACAATCGATGTGCATCGACCAGAGTGAAAAGTCACAGCTTCGGTCAGACATTGAATGCCAAGAACATCTTTGACCCATAAAAGTTACCCATTTTACAGAACATTCCAAACTTTTAATTGAAATGAAAACACATCATCTGCATTGTAACATTTGTAACTAACATCTCCCTTTATCATGGTGGCCTGGGTGCTCAAATTTGACTTTTGTATCATATCATCATTTTGCAATGGCTTTTTTTTTACTTTTGGAACAATTTTGCGATGGCTCACTACAGACAAACATATCATAAGAGAAATAAACGAGAAGACACAAATTATATTTATATTAATATCAAGATCAACACATCTGCCCTTGTTCCTACAATTTTAACCTAATAAAAGATTCCTTAAAACAGAGAATCCTTACAAGGATCCTAAAAGAAGCAAGCCAGAGGTTGTATTCTCCTTAATTTTAACCTCCAAAAAGAAGAAAAAATCAAAAGAGAGTAAATTAAGGAGTAAGTAAAGTTATTACTTAACCCCCTTAATTGGTGCTTTAATTGCCTTTACTATATAATTTTTTTTTTAATCAGCTAAAAAACCGACACTGAAAACCACCACAATCAGCAACGTGAACCCTTACGGCAATTCAGTGCACCAGAGCCCACCGTCAATGGTCCAACGAGAGAAGAAGGTCGAGCCCCAAGACTCGAAGCCTTGGCATAGCTTGACGAGGCAGCACCACCAGAAGGCGTAAAAAACGCACCGTTTAGCAACAAATCACCAGAAGATCTCCAGTTCCAGCTTTTCCACTCACTCTCTGGCGCGTCCTCGTGCTTAGTCACTTCTTTGCTAAATCTAATATTCGGGGCCACAAATCTATTCCCTTGACTATTGATCGTAGGATTAGCACTTCCACCGATAGCATACATCTCCCAATGTGTGTAGTCATTGTTCACCACATGGAAGTACCCATGTCTACACCTATACACATGACACATCCAAAAATTTAGTCACACATCACAATCACATTTAATTACTAAAACAAAACAAAAAAAGATCAAATATGTTTTTTAATTACCTTGGCATTCTCTGAACAAGACCTTCACCAAAATGGTTAAAAGCAATAGTGATTTGCATATTCTTGTCACGAGCGTAAGTATCACTATGCCCAAGCAACATAACCTTATCATGATGCGTCATGTAATTATTAGACAGAGTAATCGCCGTGGAGCCCATTATAGCATCAATAAGCCCATCATCACAGTTTGACAACGAACAATGGTCAACCCAAACATGACTCCCTCCAAAGATAGACACACCGTCACCGTCCGATATCGTTCTCCACCCGAAATGCCGTGGGGAGCTCCGCACCATAGCGTTGCCACCTGGCTTGCAGTCATGTATATGAATCCCGTGTATGATAATGTTCGTCACGTACTGAATCGTTATACATGGCCCACCAGCTATGTGTACGGACGCGCCACGACCGTCTATGGTCTTGAAAGAGTTCATGATGAGTTCTTCTTTGAGATGAATGGTCATGTCTCGTTGGAAGATGATCCATAACGGCTCGTCTTGAACCACGGCGTGTCTCAACGTTCCGGGTTTGGGGGTCACTGGGTCGTCGTTTCCTGAGTCGGTCACCACGTAGATACGACCGTCACGGCCGCCGATGGCGTTCTTGCCGAAACCTATGGCGCAGTCGGCGAGACGTTGACGGTTTGTCTCCCAGTGTGGGTCGCATCGCCAGCAATCGTCGATGGGGTTGCCTGTGGTGCATGAGAGGTAGCCTAGCTTCCTTCTTGCGGCAACTGATGCATTAATGCTCCTGTAACAGTGCACAACTAACTATATTAGAGACAGTTATTGTTATTGCATTTTTTTCTTAAATTTACAACAAAAAAACAGAGACATTTTGTAAAGTTTGCTTTTTTATGGTCCCATTTGTATAACAGTAAGATGAGACTTTGGTTTCTTTTATAACAATAAGCTGAAAAGTTGGGTTTGAAGTAAAATGTGGTAAGAAGAGAGAAGATTAGTACTTGTGAACTTCTTCGACGACAGATTCTGGGTCTGGAACTGGTGAAGAGAAGATCAATGGAGCATAGAGAAGGAAGGAGACTATGGAGAAAAGGAGCTTCTTTGTCTGCATTTTTACTATCAATACAGAGTAACTAACTCACTCTATCTCTCTCTCTGTTGGATTAAGTGAGAGAAGAGGGAAAAAAGATTTGAGTGGGAATGAGAGAGAAGCTGAAACTTTGGGGGTTTATATAAAAGATGTAAGAAAGGATCTCCGCACTATTTGTTATTGGAATTTTCGGTTTAGGTCCCACTTTTTATTTCTTTTTATATAATAATCCCAAATATAATCCAGTAGATTGCTTACACACGCTACAATTAAAACATTTTGATTAGCTAATTGTTGACATTAAACAAAAGCTACCATTCTAATTAGGTCGAAATGTTAGTACTTTTCAAATAAACTCCACTTGCTATGTTTAGCCGAATAAAAGCAGTATGGGGGTTGGTTAATGATAAGGATCTAAACTTAGTAACCATTATAGTTGATAACAAACAGAGACAAAAAAATTACTCTGTTTATATAATGTCAAACCAACCAAAAAGTACGAGTTTATAGCAATGTCATTCAAAAGAATTTAACAAAAGTTTGAGATGTTCTGTAAATCATAAGTTCACAACCTAATATGAAGATGCATATAAAAACAGAATATTACTTGTCTATGCATTTAGTGAGAAGTTCTTTTTATTTCTCATGCTTTACCTTTTGCATTTCATTAGAGTTTACATAGTAGGCTTCAGATATACACACGCCCGTATAGAATCAGTTGCATATATTGCAAAAACTAAAATACATTATAAAGTGTCCATATCAGAACCGTTGATCCTGAACAAAGGCTTTTATTATTCTGAGAACTCACTCTCCAACCATATACTATAACAACATGTTAGGTAAAGATATCAACGAAAAGGGAATACAAACCAACAGAACATGTCAAGTAATCGAGTATCGGAAAACATAGATGGCAAACAACAACAACAACAAGAACAAGAATTATAAAATGAGATGACAACAAAATAATAGTTATATTTACTAAGAAAACTGTCAAAGATAAAAGTTCAAGATTTATATAATTGTTTTCTGAATATATGGTTTTTCTTTGTCAACTATCCATCTAAATTAGATCAAATGGTGTCAAGCGAACCGATTCTTTCAAAGAACATCTATATTTGTCCGGATCTGATCTATATAGAAAAAAATGTAGCCTCTAATACATCAAACTCATTATTGACTATTTAAAAAAAAAATCTTAAAGTGGAAGAGATTGTTGTAGCTATTTTTCTTCATGATTCGTATTGGTGAAAATGACGTGAAAACAGTAACATTTTTGTTCCTTTCACCATATTACATAATACATTCCACTTCTTAATGCACCAATTACGGCAGAGGAATTAGATACTAATATATGCTCTTAAAGTCCTTGGTTAATATGTATTGGTAATGATAGGTTAATGTGAAAAAGCATAAGTGGGACATGTAATGCCTCGTGATTTGCAGGTTTTACGGGATTCCTTTCAATTGTTTAGGTTGGTTATTTTTGACAGTTTAAGCATGCTAGTCTTTGGACAACGTGATCAAACGATACGGTTGGTTAACTAAAGAAGAAAAATCGAGTACTATAAAAAGTAATAAAATAAAAAAAATATCACTTGTTTATACTAGAAAACAGTTCTATAAATATATTATAAAATCTTTATAAATTAATAACATTAGACCATGATATTTAATAATTGAGATATATATATATATATATATATATATATATATATCTATAGAGATATTTATTGTACTGCACTCGATTTGTCATACTAAAAAGAAATGGGAGTATTATGTGAATCAATATTAACACCCTTTTCAAATGCAAATCACATATCAAAGTGAATCACATTATTGAAAAGTTGATCACCGACGAAAATTAGCCTAATGGGCAAAAACTCTTGACTTAGCTCTAACAATTTATATGTTTAAGTTTTGTTGGAAAGATATACTCCGAAAAAGGATAATTTAACATAGTATATAGATTTTCATCCTAAAATGTACGAATTTTCCGTTTCAAAACCTTATAGTTATTTAAAAAAAAAAATTGATCGCATGGTGGGAATCAATCAAGGAGAGAGGCCCGCTGCAACAAGTCTTCACAGTCACTCAACCAACAAGATTTGATAGGAAAGATAAAATTGACAACGACAAAGAAGATTTGAGTAAATCACACAGCACATGCCTCCCAATACTTATTATTGTTTCAAAGGGCAAAGCAGACAACTCTTACATGCGACACTTCCTTTTCCTTTTGTTTATTGTCCGTAAAGTTCGCCGAGAATTTGAACATAAGCATAAACCTTGTGGCATCCACTCATAAATACCATACGTGTCGGTGTCGCATTCCTGCTATCATTTCTAATTTCTTCTTTTTTTCCTAGTTGTGGACCTAAATAATCACTCGTGTTTAACGGAATCTTGATTGAATCCAAGTTCTGGTGTGACTTATTAGAAGGATACTAGTGAGAAGAGATGAAAAAAACAAAATGTTTACGTCTTGTTTTAAAATGGTTTAATTAAATTTGTTTTAGTATTCATTTAACATACATACATCCTGTGTTGAACTGCTAATGTTAAACCTATTGCTTACCTAAGAGGCTAAAACCTTGAAATCAATAACACATTAAATCCATATATCATCAATGTGAAACATGTTGCTATCTAAAACCGTATAGCTTATCACATGCTAGAAAAATAGAGATCTGAATATATATCATCATGAGAAGTTTAACATGCTTCCTCAAACGATATGTTGTCGAGTTCCGTTTGGATAATGCGACTCAGCATTACATGAAAACAATCTTCCTAGAATACACTTTTTCCAACAATCTTCTTTATCAGAGTCCAAAAACTTTAACGAGGAACATAAAATAAATTCCCGAGAGAGCAAGTATTGGGAAAACAATCAGTCAACGTAATGGTCTTTCATCCCCTTAAAAAGAAAACAAAACAGAAAAAAGGCAGCTTCACAAGCAATATGAATATTATTACTATTAAGTTCATTAGGTAAGTCATCAGAATTAGGTAAGCAAGTTAAACGTCTTAAGAACCTAGTGGACCGCTGGGTAAACTGATACATAGTCTCACAATCTGATTATATCTAAAATTAAAGCCCAGTAGTTGATAAAATTAAAATGGAAGAATTCATCAAAACCTGCTTTAGAGGCTAAACCGTATTCAATCCTAAAGTTCTTATTTTTAGATAGTTTAAATAGAGTATTCAACATGTTTATCTGCCCTGTGAGTAATATGATCATGGGCCAGTCCATCGGCAATAAACCAAAAGCCCAAGCTGAGGCCCAGCTGGTGGTTCAACCGCATAAGACAAGACAACGGTCTTCTTCACAAAGCAGAGCCAAAACAGAGTGTACGGCAGAGGCGCTCCAGCTGAGGAACCGTTACGATCCTATCCTCTTGGCGTGTGCTGGATAGTCTTATCCTCCAGCTGTATAGATCTAGATGGTTCCTCAGAGTCTATTTATATCTTTGTAAAAACCCTATTGAAAGATAAGTCGAAAGTTATTATCTTTACAGAAACCATCTTTCTCCTTCATATTCTTATGGTATCAGAGCGTTGTAAGCTTTAACAGGCGTTTCAATGGCGGATCCTGTAAACCCTTACCCTTTTCCGCATAACCTTCATCTTATTAGCTCAGTCACCTTGAAACTTAATGATTCCAACTACTTGCTATGGAAGACTCAGTTTGAGTCACTGCTTTCGAGTCAAAAGCTTCTTGGTTTTGTTACCGGAGCTGTCCCACAACCACCACAGACGCATACAGTGGTCCGCGACGGTCTGAACGTTGAAGAGCCCAACCCACAGTACGAGTCCTGGTACTGTTCCGATCAGCTTGTCCGTTCATGGATCTATGGAACGTTGTCTGAAGAGGTTCTTGGTTCAGTTCATTCACTCGTAACGTCGAGAGATGTGTGGATGTCCTTAGCCGAGAACTTCAATAAGAGCTCTTTAGCGAGAGAGTTTTCACTTCGTCGTAGTCTTCAGTTGCTGTCAAAGAAAGACAAAGCCTTGTCAGTGTATTGCAGGGAGTTTAAAGCCATTTGTGATTCTCTGAGTGCCATTGGGAAACCAGTGGAGGAGTCGATGAAAATTTTTGGCTTCCTTAATGGATTAGGAAGGGAATATGATCCCATCACTACGGTTATTCAGAGTTCTCTGACAAAACTTCCTGCTCCAACGTTTAATGACGTGGTCTCAGAGGTCAAAGGATTTGATGTGAAGCTGCAATCTTATGAAGACTCAAATGCTGCTACTCCACACCTTGCTTTTACTGTCCATCAGAGAGACTTCAAGACTGGTACACCGTCCTACAACCCTCATCATCGTGGTCGTGGAAGGTCAGGCTATACACGAGGTAGAGGAGGATACTCTACAAGAGGCAGAGGTTTCACTCAGCATCAAACCCCATCAACTTCTCAAGGAGAACGTCCAACTTGTCAGATTTGTGGGCGTGTTGGACATACAGCTTTGAAATGTTATAATCGCTTTGATAATAACTTTCAAAGCTCAGATGCTTTTGCCTCCATACGTGTGACAGATGAGACTGGACGAGAGTGGTTCCCTGATTCTGGTGCCTCTGCACATATCACCTCCTCTACAACTGGTCTTCAAGGGGCACATCCTTATGCCGGTACTGATGCAGTTATGGTTGGCGACGGTGCGCTTCTGCCTATAACTCACGTTGGATCCGCAGCACTCACTTCATCTTCAGGTACAATTCCTTTAAACGAAGTGTTAGTTTGTCCTGACATACAGAAGTCCTTACTGTCAGTCTCTAAACTTTGTGAAGATTATCCTTGTGGAGTCTTCTTTGACTCGACTAATGTTTATGTTATTGATCTGCAAAAGCAGAAAGTGGTGCTAAAGGGTCCACGAAATAAAGGTTTATATATGTTGAAGAGTAATGTGTTGGAGGTTCTCTACTCAAATAGAAACGTTGCTGCATCTGAAGAGATATGGCATCATCGTCTTGCTCACTCCAACAACAGCATTCTTCAACATCTCAAAGTCAGCAAGGAGATCCACGTGAATAAGAGCAGATCCTTCCCTGTGTGTGAGCCTTGCCAGATGGGGAAGAGCAGTAGATTAAAATTTTTTCCTTCTAGTTCTAGTGTTGCCAAACCCATAGATCGAATCCATTGTGATCTATGGGGGCCCTCTCCGATTGTATCCACACAAGGTTTTAAATACTATGCGGTGTTTGTGGATGATTATTCTGGTTATACATGGCTTTATCCTCTTCGTGCTAAATCAGATTTCCTATCAGTATTCATTGTGTTTCAGAAGATGGTTGAGAATCAATTTAGTACAAAGATCAAAGAGTTTCAGAGTGATGGAGGTGGAGAATTTACAAGTACTAGATTCAAGTTGCTTCTTCAACAGTGTGGTATACAACAGAGGCTGTCATGTCCTTACACGCCTGAACAGAATGGGAAGGCTGAGAGAAAACACAGACATATAATAGAGCTTGGACTTTCCATGATGTTCCACAGCTACTTACCTCTGGAATACTGGCTAGAGGCGTTCTTCTCTGCCACATTTGTGTTGAATTTGTTGCCATCTCAAGTTCTGGAGTTGCAAAGTCCTCATGAAGTGTTGTTTAAGACAAAACCAGATTACTCATTCCTCAGAGTTTTTGGTGCGGCTTGTTATCCATGTCTGAGACCTCTAACGACACACAAGTTTGAGCCAAGATCACTACAATGTGTGTTCCTTGGATATAGCTCTCAGTACAAGGGTTATCGATGTCTATACCCTCCCACAGGCCGAGTTTATGTGACTAGGCATGCAGTCTTTGATGAAGAATGTCTGCCATTCAAGGAGAAATACAAGATGTTGGTCCCACGGTATGACACTACCCTTCTAAAAGCTTGGCAGGAAGCAACACATCATTCTGCTACAGAAACGTCAGAACCAAGTCAAATAGCCAGATTATTTCCTCCTCCTGTTCAGAGAGAAGAAGTCGTTCAGCAAAATGATGAGATCCATGACCACTATGTGAATGATCATGGTAGCAATGAAGCAGATCCGGTTGCTGTTATTCCTCACCAACAAGACACTGAGCCTATCGTCAACACACACCCTATGCAAACGAGAGGAAAGTCTGGCATACAAAAGCCGAATACTAGGTATGTTATGCTTACCTCCCGTCTTCAGTCTAACGTCCCAAAGTCTATCACGGAAGCTATGGCTCATCCAGGGTGGAACGCAGCTGTTATGACAGAGATGGAAGTGATTCATATGCTCAATACTTGGAAGTTGGTTCCACTAACTGCAGAAATGAATGTTCTAAGCAGTAGATGGGTATTTACAGAGAAGCTCAAGCCTGATGGTACTGTTGAGAAGCTTAAAGCGCGCTTGGTGGCAAGGGGTAATGAGCAGGAAGAGGGCTTGGATTATCTTGAAACATTTAGCCCTGTAGTTAGAACTGCTACGATAAGGCTTGTGCTGGATATTGCGGTAACAAAAGGCTGGACAGTGAAGCAGCTTGACGTTACAAGTGCATTTCTCCATGGGGATTTGCAGGAGCCAGTTTATATGTACCAGCCGCCCGGGTTTGTAGATCCAGAGAAACCAGACTATGTGTGTTGTCTAACCAAAGCCTTGTACGGCTTGAAACAGGCTCCCAGGGCTTGGTTCAACACATTTAGCCATTTTCTCATCGACTATGGCTTCACATGTAACAAGTCTGATCCGTCTCTCTTTACATATCATCATCGAGGTAAATCTATGGTGTTACTCTTGTACGTTGATGACATTCTGTTGACGGGAAGTGATGAAACTCTGCTTCAAGATCTGCTTAAGGAGTTGTGTCAGAGATTTTCAATGAAAGACTTGGGTAAGCCTAGGTACTTCTTGGGAATATAGATTGTTGAGTATACTCACGGTTTGTTCATGCATCAGAGAGCGTATGCAGAAGACATCTTGCATCAAGCAGCAATGTCTACATGTAACCCAATGCCTACGCCTCTACCTCAACGCATCGAACAAATTGATCCCACACCATTCTCTGATCCAACCTACTTCAGGAGCCTAGCTGGTAAGCTTCAATATCTCACCATAACCCGTCCTGATATTCAGTTCGCAGTAAATTTCATTTGTCAAAGAATGCATCTTCCAACAGTCACAGATTTTGGGCTATTGAAAAGAATACTGAGATATGTTAAAGGGACAGTGGAGTATGGTCTTCACATACGAAAAGATACTGATCTGGTTCTCTCAGCGTATTGCGATAGTGACTGGGCAGGTTGTAAAGACACAAGAAGGTCTACAACAGGCTTCTGTACATTGCTTGGCCCCAACTTGATTTCTTGGTCAGCAAAAAGACAACCTACGGTTTCAAGGTCTTCTACAGAAGCTGAGTACCGTGCGCTAGCTGCAACTGCTCAGGAGATCACCTGGATCTCTTCTCTTCTGCGTGATCTTGGTATATCTCAATCCTACTCAACTCTTCTTATGTGTGATAATCTATCTGCAGTTTACTTGAGTGCCAATCCAGCACTACACAATAGGTCAAAGCACTTTGATACAGATTATCATTACATAAGGGAGCAGGTAGCGTTAGGACTGATTGAGACCAAACATATTCCGGCAGTGCAGCAGCTTGCAGATATTTTTACTAAGCCGTTAGCCCGGCGACCGTTTGTAGAACTCCGAAGCAAACTGGGTGTTGGTACTCTATCCACCACCAGCTTGAGGGGGAATGTGAGTAATATGATCATGGGCCAGTCCATCGGCAATAAACCAAAAGCCCAAGCTGAGGCCCAGCTGGTGGTTCAACCGCATAAGACAAGACAACGGTCTTCTTCACAAAGCAGAGCCAAAACAGAGTGTTCGGCAGAGGCGCTCCAGCTGAGGAACCGTTACGATCCTATCCTCTTGGCGTGTGCTGGATAGTCTTATCCTCCAGCTGTATAGATCTAGATGGTTCCTCAGAGTCTATTTATATCTTTGTAAAAACCCTATTGAAAGATAAGTCGAAAGTTATTATCTTTACAGAAACCATCTTTCTCCTTCATATTCTTATGCCCCCTTCCAATATTGTGCTTCGCTCTCCCCTTTAATTAGCCTTATAGTAAAAACTAATACATGGGACATCTTCAACATCGACTCATTTTCACTTTGTTTAAGCTCTACTTGACCTCTCTGTGTGAAAGCCAAGTGTACAAAAATGTCCACGTCCACACTCGAGAAGTTGGCTTAGCTACAAAGAAAACCAAAACGTGGAGTGTGGACGTATCAGGACGTTTTGTCTGATGCAATCGAAGAAATTTTGTATGAATCCTTTGATGTAACCGACACAAAGATCCATGCATATTCGGTACATGCCAAAATACTTGGTGTATAGCTAAAGTAAATTTTTTTACATTAGTGGGGTATTATTACTTGCCAAATATTCGATCATAAATGCGTTTATATGATAAAAACTGAAATATAATAGTTGGCTACTATTACACAAGTTGACAGAAAAGAAGAAGTAACGTACAACAGTATGTTAGTTGAGATGTTCAAACAGAGACGAAGAGGGAAAAGTTGTTTGGTTGTGACACTTAGGCCATATTCAAAGGGGGAGCACTTAGAGTGTGCTTGGGCTTATTTTAATTGGAAAAAAATTCAAAATTGGGCTAAGATCAGTTTAATAGTGCTTAAACAAGATCAGTTCTAAGCCTTGTTCCTGGGCGACGTGGCAGTTGGTGATTGGAAAAAAATCATTGAACCAAAATTATTCGTTCATCTTCTTCTCTCTCGCGCTTCCCCAATTGATCTGAATCGTCTCCACTACGGGCAATGGCACCGTCGCGAAGACCTCTCCGTACCCACAATCTGTGGGATTTCTCGGATCTCGGGTCAGAAATTGGCCCGATCCGGAAAAAGATACTCTGGCGAAAACGCTTTGATACGTAACTCGGTGGGAAATTCGGCATTGAATTTGTATAGAAGCTGGTAGAGACACGGATCGGATCCCATTTCGAATCCTTGGCTTCCGGCTTGGCTCCGTTTATGATCAGAATAAAAAGTTACCACATGGATTTTAATTTTTTTTTTTTTGTTAAGCACACCCTTAACAAGTGATCTCTCTCTGAGGATGTCCTTTGTTCCTAATCTAAATACATTATTTTACTACTATTTTCACTCTGAGCACACACTTTAATGCTCTCCCTCTGAGGATACCCTTAGCATCTCAACAAAACTTACACAGGAGGTTTAAACTTGGTTTACCTTTAACCGATCATTGGATTGAGTTAACCGGGATGTCAGAGTCTTGTGCCTTGTCATAAAAATAAATTGTCTCCTGATGACATATAGTAGAAGAAATTATTGGATATCACAGAGACTGTATTAAATTGTTGGGGAACACGTGAGTAGAGAGAAGTTGCAAAGAGTCAATAACGTGGTGGCAGAGAAGCGGACCAAAGTGTGTTCTGTTAATTTTGCCACGCAAGCCCAAAAGAGACTACTGTAACTGAAACAGCCGAACGAACGAAGATTAAACTCTGTTCCGTCTCTCTCTCTCCTTCTCTCACTGGCTGGCTCTCTGTCCCAAGACACCACGTTTCTCTGCAAAAAAATAACCTCTGTTTATTACCCTAACATATGTCTCCCTTCTCTCTCCACATGTACAAATGTAACGATCAGTTTTCTATTATTACCACCTCTCAATCTCATCCATCACACTCTTATTTACTACTCTGCCACAACCATCTTCCTCTTCTTCCTCTTTCAAGGGGTTTTAGGGTTTTGGATTCTCCACATTGTACGCTACTCCGTTCAATACTCCTTGGTATTCTCGAATCTTGACGTTTTGGGTTTTCTGTTTTTTGTTTTTTTATTTGAGTCTCTGTTTTATGTGTTCTTTGAGCTCTGTGACTGTTAATATTTAATTTTTTTTTTGCTCCATCTGTTTTCGTGTTACCACATTTGCATCGTTTAGCTACTTTATATTTGACTTTTTCTTGTCCCCTTACTAAAATGGTTGTTTGACTTTCCATCTTATAGTCATTCTCAGGCAAGAGATGATGGTTGTGGAATCTTTAAGTTATAGGAGAGGGTGAGAGATTGAGTTTGTGTCTGAGTTTACCACTGTTTTAAAAAAATGGGGGAGACTAGGAGGCATTCTGTAGATGTTCCTATTACAAGAACGCTTGTGGCTCTTAGAAGGGTTCGGTCACTTAGAGATCCTTGTACCAATTCAATGAGCAAGTTTGCTTCTTTGCTAGAGAACGTCAAATGGGAAACTGGTTCCGAAAATGGCATCTCACTTCAGTTTGTCAACGATGATGCTTGTAAAGCTGATAACGATGTTCCTGTGAGTTTGATTCCTTTTGAATCATGTTCCATAATGGAGGAGCTAGAGAAAGGCTGTGATCTTCACAAGTCAAGCAACAGGGTGGTCACTGCTGAAAGTAAAAGATCTTGTAGAGATTTGGCTTGTATTGTTCCTTCAGTTAGTCATTCTAAGGATGCAGCTTCGGGAGAATATGGTAGCCATGTAAGTAGTCCAATGACCTCAACTAATCATAGTTATAGTTATGAAGAAGATGTTGATTATGCGAATGAATGTAACCGTGGTTGTGGAATAGCCTCTTGCTGGTCAAGAACTCCAAGGTACAGAGGATCAAACCAGTCCTCAGACGTAGAAGAGTATCCTCTACTATCTAGTAATAATGAGAGCAATGCTGTGACACCAATTCACGAATCTGTGTCAAGAAGTCTAAGTCAGAAATTTAGACCAAAGTCTTTCGATGAGTTAGTTGGACAAGAAGTGGTAGTGAAATGTCTCTTGAGCACCATTTTGAGAGGAAGGATCACTACTCTTTACCTTTTCCACGGTCCTCGTGGGACAGGTAAAACATCAACATCTAAGATATTTGCTGCTGCTTTAAACTGTCTTTCACATTCAGCACATAGTAGACCATGTGGCTTGTGCAGTGAATGCACTTCATCGAGAAGAAGCAAGGAGATAGACTCAGCTAAACTAAACCGGCCTAGCTACCTTAGATCTCTCATCAAAAGCGCATCTCTTCCTCCAGTTTCATCTAGGTTCAAGGTTTTCATCATTGATGAGTGTCAGTTACTATGTCAAGAGACTTGGGGTACTCTCTTGAATAGTTTGGAGAATGTCTCTCAGCGTTCTGTTTTTATTCTGGTCACATCAGAGTTAGAGAAGCTGCCAGGTAACGTGCTGTCACGGTCTCAGAAGTATCATTTCTCTAAAGTATGCGATGTGGAGATATCGAATAAGCTAGCAAAGATTTGTATGGAAGAAGGTATTGGTTTTGATCAGGGTGCAGTTGATTTCATTGCTTCTAAATCTGATGGTTCGCTTAGAGATGCTGAGATAATGCTTGATCAGTTAAGTTTGCTTGGTAAAAGGATAACCACATCATTGGCCTATAAGCTTGTAAGTTTAACACATTTGTTTTTTAATAGGTGAGAATATAAATTACATAGTTGTTTTTTTTTGCAGATTGGGGTTGTTTCTGATGATGAATTGCTTGATCTTCTTGATCTTGCACTGTCTTCTGATACTTCAAACACGGTTATAAGGGCGAGAGAGCTTATGAGATCCAAAATAGATCCAATGCAGCTTATTTCACAGCTAGCTAATGTCATTATGGACATTATTGCTGGAAAATGTCAAGAAAGTAGTTCAGCAACCAGACTTCGGTTTCTTACAAGGCATAGCTGTAAGGACACTAATATGACTAATTTTAGTATTAGCGTTAATGAATCTTGACCTATTGTAATATTTTATAGCTGAAGAGGAAATGCAGAAACTGAGTAATGGGTTAAAGATACTGTCTGATGCTGAGAAACACTTGAGAGCATCTAAAAACCAGACAACTTGGCTTACTGTGGCACTTCTGCAACTTAGCAACACTGATTCGTCTTCTTTCTCAACTAATGAAAGTGAATTGTGTTTAAAAAGCCAAGGAAGCAAAGGTACTAAACTTATATATAATGTTTCTTTCTGTGTGTTTCTTGGTTGCTAGCTATATAATTGACCGTGGTACTATATGTAGATGCAGACCTCTCCAGCACATCATCCGATTGTCTTGTTGATGTCGTTAAATTAGAAACCGAAGAGTGTCAAGATAAAAACTGTAAAGAAACAGTTGAAACTCTGTGGAAAAAAGTCATAGAGATGTGTTGTTCGGATTCACTAAAGAGGTTTTTGTTGAAACGAGGGAGGTTAACTTCTCTTATCATTGACAAAGGTAACTTCTTTTCTTTTCTAAAGAGACTCCAAAACATAGAAGTAAATCCATATCTTTTCAGTTTCAGGTGTGGCAATAGCTGAATTGGAGTTCTACACACCTAAACATGTAACAAGAGCCGAGAAATCATGGAAAATGATTGCAGACTCGTTTCAATCCGTGTTAGGATGCAACGTTGAGATTCGAATGAATCTTGTTATCTCTACATGTTCACCACCAAAGAGTGCTAAAGCAGCAGTAAGTCTGTTCTTTGGACTCTTTAGGAGTTGTTCTCGTAGAATGCTACACAAGTCCTATCTAACTACTAGAACCGAGTATGATTACGCAACTGAGAAGCCTGTAATTACAAATACTCTGAGAAGTAGCCAGGGAAATCTCTTGAGGGCTCGAAGTGTACGTTCTTCAGCTAATGCATCGTCACGAATGACTTTGTTCAGGCCAGAAGATGACGCTGATGTGTTGTGTTGGAGGAGGACACCTCCAGGCAAGGTAAACCATATTTACCAGTCCTAAAATTTCTTACCAGAATCCAACAATTTAATGGTTCATCAATGTCTTGACATGGTCAGGGAGAGACACAGAACAACAAGAACTCACGGCTTATTGGCCGTGTTCTTCCCTGCACTGCAGCTGGTTAAGTGAGCTTGATGACATTCCCATTTTGTGGAACTTTTAGCTCATCAACTGAGACCTGGTTTGGGATAAGTTGACGCAAATGTACAGTTGCATAATGTGTTTCAAGACCATATATTATAGATTAGCATATATACTATTGATGTAACGTAACTTTTAATGTAAGGGAGAATAAACAGTACTATAGCGCTTTCCTTATGGCAGCAAGTGGTAGAACCTTTTTTGATCATCTTCCTCCTCCACCGCATGCAACTCTTTTTGCTAATCATCCTTGTGTTCTGTCTATTTTTTAATGTATGATAAGCTGTTTAATTATATATTTAATATATTCTATGTAAATTGAACAAAGAAAAAAATCCTGATTTTTAAATAATGACTTGTTAACATATTACAAATTATGAGAATTTATATTAATGATTCTACAAGCAATAATTATGTGTGTTTATGAAGATTCATATTGGAAGATTTTTTTAGGTACCATTTTGAACTGTTTAGTGATAATTTTTGCATGTTATGGTGTATAAGGTTTTCTTTAATGATGTTCTAAAACTTGAAAACTTTAGATTTTTTACTATGGCTTTAAATTTTTTTACTATGGCTTTAAATTTTTTTTTTTAGAATTTTTTAGAAAACTTTAAAAAATTGATGTAGATATTTGGCTCTGCAAAAAAACTTATAAGACTGTATAGTTATTTCTAAAGCTATGATTTATTTATTTTATTAATGTTTGATTACTTTTTATTTAGTGCTTTAGAAATAAATGAGAATATAGAAAGCAACTACCAATCACCCTCTAGTAAAATGACTCAGAAAATAAACTTATATATATCTGAAACTAAAAAAAAATATTTTTGACTTTTGAGAATAATAACCCAGTTTTCATTATTACTTTCACTGATAGATAGATTCCTATGTAGAAACAATACATATCCATGGTGCATAAAAAAAAAAACAATACATATCCATAACCCTAGTCCGCTGCCTTTGGCAATGCGACACATGTCACGGAGCAATCTCCACCGTTGAAACAGAAACACGTGGCGAAAGTCTTTTGTGATGAGACCTTTGATGAGAGAAACCGTAGCCGTAGCAGCAGCAGCAGCAGCCTCCATTCGTAAAAAAAAAACCTGTTCTTATACCAAATCCAATCTTCTTCTCCGCATTCATCTAAAAACACAACACAATCCTCTCTCAAAATCCATTATTTCCCAGGGAAGTTTCACACCCTAGCTTCACGCTCGTGTTCTGCTTTTGGATCTAAGCTCCTAAACCTCTTAGCTACTTCAAAAAAAGTTTCAATCTTTCTCCGGCTTAGATCTCCATTTACGTCGTTGGCATTGGCTTTTTAGGTTTGAAAGATTTAAGTTTGATATAGCTCAAAGTTGTTATCTTAGCTGATAAAGATAGCTAACCATGCTCTTGGTATTATTATCGTATAGTATATAGTATTGATTTTTGTTTTAAACGATGTTTTCAGTGTTTAGGGGATTGCGGAAAGATGGCGTCAAATGAAGGGTTTTTGACAGATGAGCAGAGAGAGATGATGAAAGTTGCTACCGAGAATGCAGTGAATCATTCAACTTCGCAGAAGCCTCTCTCGTCTTTGCTTTCAGAGTATGTGGCCAAACCATCTGCTACTGCTGGTGGTGGGAAAGGTTATGGTGGTGGGTCGAATGCTGTGAAACATAGAAGGTCTCATGCGGGGAAGTCTGTCCGTGCAAAGAAAGGTGAGTTAATTGCGTATGTAATATGCTATTTAGTTTAATTTTCCTTTGTTTTGATGGACTTAGTGTTGTTTTTAGATGGGTGTGGTGGGAAAGGAAACTGGGGGAAACTTATTGACATGGATGCTGATTATCAGATTGACAGGAATGATCCAAATTATGACAGTGGAGAGGTATAGAAACTACCTCTCTCTTTCTTACAAGATGAAAGTTATCGTCTTTGTGTGTGTGTGTGTGTGTGTGTGTGTGTGTGTGTGTGTGTGTGTCAATAAGTTCAGTTCTCTTTGTGTGTTTATGTTAGGAACCGTTTGAGCTTGTTGGTGCAACTGTTTCAGACCCGTTAGATGATTACAAGAAAGCTGTGGCGTCCATCATTGACGAATACTTTAGCACTGGTGATGTTGATGTTGCAGCAGCTGATCTCATTGAACTTGGTTCAAATGAATATCACCCTTACTTCATCAAGCGGCTTGTTTCTGTGTCCATGGACAGACATGACAAGGAGAAGGAGATGGCCTCAGTGTTGCTCTCCTCGTTGTATACTGATGTCATCAACCCGAATCATATAAGAGACGGATTTGTCCTGCTGCTGGAGTCAGCTGATGACTTTGTGGTGGATATACCTGATGCTGTCAATGTTCTCGCTTTGTTCCTTGCACGTGCTGTTGTTGATGACATACTTCCTCCAGCTTTTCTACCTAGGGCAAGCAAGGCACTTCCAGTCTCTTCCAAAGGATATCAGGTTGTTCAAACTGCAGAGAAGAGCTATCTATCAGCTGCACACCATGCAGAGCTAGTTGAGAGAAGATGGGGTGGGATGACTCGAACCTCTGTTGAGGAAGTCAAGAAGAAGATTGCTGACATATTGAAGGAGTATATGGAGACTGGAGATGCTTACGAGGCGTGCCGCTGCATCAGGGAGCTGGGCGTGTCTTTCTTCCATCACGAGGTTGTGAAGAGGGCTTTAGTCTCCGGCATGGAGAGTGACGCAGCAGAACCACTTGTGTTGAATCTTCTCAAGGAAGCAGCTTCAGAGAATCTGATAAGCTCTAGTCAAATGGTGAAGGGTTTCTCCAGGTTAAGGGAAAGCCTAGATGATCTTGCTCTTGACATTCCTTCAGCTAAATCCAAATTTGATTTGATTGTGCCAAAGGCTATCTCAGGAGGCTGGCTTGATGCTTCGTTTAGTGATGCCTCTGGTGAAAGTGGACGACAGCAGATGGAGGATGAGAAACTCAAGCGGTTTAAGGAAGAGGTTGTGACCATCATCCATGAGTATTTCAATTCCGATGACATACCTGAGCTCATACGCAGTCTTGAGGACTTGGGAGCACCAGAGTACAACCCAATATTTCTAAAGAAGCTGGTAACACTTGCTCTGGACAGGAAGAATCGCGAGAAAGAAATGGCATCTGTTCTCCTCTCTTCTCTTCACATTGAGATGTTCACCACTGAAGACGTTGCAGATGGTTTCGTCATGCTCTTGGAATCTGCAGAAGATACAGCTCTTGACATCCTTGATGCTTCCAACGAACTTGCACTCTTCCTAGCCAGAGCTGTGATCGATGATGTGTTGGCACCTTATAGCCTCGAGGAGATCTCTAGCAGACTACAACCAAACTCAAGCGGGACTGAAACCGTGAAGATGGCTAGGTCCCTTATCTTTGCACGCCATGCAGGAGAGAGGCTTCTACGTTGCTGGGGAGGTGGAACAGGATGGGCTGTTGAAGACGCCAAGGACAAGATCTTGAACCTCCTGGAGGAATATGAAAGCTCAGGGCTTGTATCAGAAGCTTGCAAATGCATCCATGAGCTAGGCATGCCTTTCTTCAACCACGAGGTGGTGAAGAAGGCCCTGGTCATGGCTATGGAGAAGAAGAAGGACAAGATTGTGATGGAGCTTCTCCAGGAGAGTTTCGGTGAAGGGCTGATCACCATTAACCAGATGACCAAAGGTTTCACTAGAGTCAAAGACGGGCTTGAAGATCTTGCTTTAGACATCCCAAATGCAAAGGAGAAGTTCAGTGAGTACGTGGAGCATGCAAAGAAGAATGGTTGGGTCTCTTCCTCGTTTGTAACTTCACTTACTGAAGATTCTAAGCTAGGCTAAAACCAAATGTGAACAAGTTTCTTTCTCTCTTGACTCTTGAGCATGCATCCCTGTTGTTGTTTCTTTGCACTTTTATGCTTTTGAAAATTTCTACAAGGGGAGCTTTATCTTTTCTCGGATGTTAAAAACGTTTGTTTCTTCAGGGACCAGTTTTTTAAAATAAAGAACTTTGGGGTTATTTTGTTAGCGAAGCGGAAATATTGGATCTTGTTTTAATTAAATCCTTTTAATTAATTGAAGTGAGCGCATCGATATATGCAGACTACTAGCTAAAGAAGGAAAGAACTGGCGAAAGCTAATTAAAATCCCGAAAATGAAATTTGTAATACCGAAACTACCCTTCGCTCTTTCTCTCTTCTTCTCACTCTCTCTCCTCCTCGTCTTCTTCTTCGCCTTCCCCTTAACTTCCCTCCGCCGTCCTCTCCCCTCCTCCTCCGCCACCGTCACCGTCGCCGACGAAGGGATACGGATCCGTCATGGATACACCTCATACGAAGCCTACATCCAGCACCAGCTCAACAAAACTCAGAACCCGAAGCTCCGCAAGGTGTGGACGACGCGCGACTGGGACAGGAAGGTGCGCGTGTTCTCCACCTTCTTCCAACGCCTCAGCGATCGCGGCCTCCTCTCGAACGGATCGAAAGCGCTCTCGATCGGAGCTAGAGTAGGTCAGGAGGTCGCGGCGCTGAGGCTGATCGGCGTGGAGGACTCCATCGGGTTAGATCTGGTGCCGCGTCCGCCTCTCGTGGTGAAAGGTGACTTCCACGCGCAGCCGTTCGAGGAGGAGACGTTCGATTTCGAATTCTCTAACGTGTTTGATCACGCGCTGTATCCGGAGAAGTTCGTTGGGGAGATCGAACGGACGTTGAAGCCTGGAGGTGTTTGTGTGATACACGTGTCGCTTCATGGGAAGACGGATAAGTACTCGGCGAATGATTTGTATAGTGTGAAGCCGTTGGTGAAGCTGTTCAAGAGATCGGAGGTGGTTGAGGTGAGGAAGATCGATGGGTTTGGGCTTGACACGGAGGTTGTTTTTAGGAAGAACAAAGATTAATTCAAAATTGTAATTTTGATTCATTTTTTACACATAGATACGTTGTTAAAGCTGTTTGTTTTCCTTTTCTGGGTGTATTTTTCTGTTTTACTATTCGTTTTCTTACCAATTACAGAATTATTACTACAAGAGCTGTTACCTACCACTGGACGCGAAATTAATAAAAGTATTTTTTTTTGTCAACTTCTTGAAGTTAATAAAATATAGATTTGCTTTTACCATTGATGATAGTGTTGACGTACTGTTTTATTAATATTCTATTTATCTGCCAGGCTGAAAGGAGGTGCAAATGGAATATATATTGGCCCACTATAATGAAGCATAACGACATAAAGTGAAATCTATCAACTTCAAACATCACTTTTGGTAAGAACTAAGAATATCAAGGGGAGATATGATTTGGATTTAGAATAAAGGTTGAGAAAGTGTTTTAACCGAGGGCAAGACTCTGAAAGTTCGCAATATTCATGCTAGTCCAAGACTCCACGTCCAGGTCTCAAAATGGAAAAAGAAACTATGCTCAAAGCAGTTGTTGCATTAGCCCTTCTAACTTACTCTGTGACATGCCCTCAAGACTTGTGTGCTGGAATACAGTCACTATTATGCCAAGATTTTGGTGTAGGAACAAAGAAACTAACGTAAGATTAACATACCAAAACAAGCTCTAAATGTTAACAGAGTTTCAGAATGTCACGGCTACACAAATATCTGTAGAAATTTGGAGACTGTACGAGAAAGTAAGGGGAACTGCACTGTTTCTCTTCTTCCTACCTTGGGTATATAACCTTCTCAAAGAACTACATCGACGCTCTGCTTTCTATATGAAATGTTTGTTACCGTATTTGCATATTTATTGCCGGCTAATTTACTTTGTGCAGAAACGAAAACAAATGTTTTTAAACTTGCTCTTTGTTCTTGGGAAATTCAACAGTGATAAGCAAATCAACTAGATTCAAAAGAGATGAGACAAGTAGAGTCGAGAGAAACAAGAGCAGGGGCGGATATTGATCTCAAATATGGTTTCTCACACCTTGAGATCCTACCGTTCTGAGTTTCCAAATTGCAATTTTGAAGTGCTAAACAGAAACATATGACATGCTCACAGATCGATGACTCGAGACAGCTTCTGGATCCTGTTAAGCAAGAAATCCCCTTGCTTGATTGTTGCTTGGTAAAGTGCATTCTTTGCATCAGGACGGTTAGTCTCCAAAACACCTGCAACCTTGTCTATCTTGCAGTGAAGCTTCCCAGCTGCAATGAAGCGTGACAGCTCCCTGAATTAAAAAAGAAGGAAACATGTCAAGCTGGTAAACTAAAAGACACTGAAGAATGTAATGAAGCGTTTGTTGTTGTGCTTACTGATCAATGAAATCCACCGAAACACCAAAGGCCTTTGCCATCGCATCGACCGTAACGCTCTTGTAAGATTCCAAGAACTGAGAGTACACCACCGTTCTCACTTCCCTCATGTAGAACCGGAAATGTGGGTTCAAGTAACGGTCAAACTTTATCTGCTCCGCCATTCCAGCTGTAAAATACACCAACAATGAAGACAGAGACAAGGTAAGCAAATCACATACACAAATAAGCCAGTTAAGTAAGCTAATTAGGTCACTGAATCAATTGAACTCACCAAATGCTGAGAAAAACGCCTTGTACTGGCACTCGTACAGGGAGTTGAGGAACTCAGAAAGGAATGGAATCTTGCCAAGCACAGTTAAAATCTCAGGTGCGTCAACAACCTGTCAAATTATTAGCAGTTTTATCATTCTCTCAACAGAAAAAAGATTTATAACACTTTAGGACTTGGCCATCGAGAAATACCTTTTGCTTAAGAGAAACTCTATCGAGAGTTATGATGCTCGTCAGCACGGTGTAGAAAATGAAGGTCTCGTAGGGAAAGATCTCATAAGTCGTGAAGGTTGATATAGAATCCAAAAATAAGCTGGCAGCCTTCTTAAAGTTTCTGGTGGACATGCAGTACAAGCCTTCATAGACCTTTAGCCTGTTCTTCCTCTCCCAGTCACCACCCTCTTCAAACAACCTAGCAAGGGAAAACAGAAAGTGTTAGACCAGATCTTTCAGTTGCAGTATCCAAAGAGCCTAATCGATACTCACTTTTTGGCCTTGTCAATGCTTTTGGACACGAGGTCGAAATCCATGTAGAAAAAGGCAAGCTGCAAGGTATAGAAGACAAGGTCCATTTTTTGGCCAACAGCAACGGTTTTTCCTTCGGTGAGTTTCAGTTGCTCCAAAGCTTTCTCCTAAAATTCAGAAAGCAAAGATTTAGTTGCCAAGGAAGGAAGTTGTATAAAGTGGCATAACGACTAACTTTGACATGCTCACGTAGTACCTTATCACTAATCCTGACGAAATAAAGAGCCTTAGCAAGATGAGCTTCACGGACTTCACTCTCTCCCAAATTCTCTTCTGCATCTGCAATCCTACACAAAGGACAACGAAATAAATAAGTAAGAGAACATCAAAACCACATACACGTAAGACAAAGGACTTTTGATCATAGCAAAGGCAGTTAAAGTTTCATAAAAAAAAATTAAATTTCGTAGTATAATTTAAGCATCAGACAGAGAAAAAATTAGATAATGGTTATCTCTAATTCACAAACAAAGACATCTATGCTATGAATCTTAATCATTCCTTCAAGATCATTACATCAGCTACACAATAACATCTAATTCAATACCTAACTCCACCCAATCTGCTTCGTAACATCCAATTCAAGATCCAATTGATACAGAATGCTACAGTTACCCTACATCAGTCTAAAGCAGCAACATACACTAATAAGGAGGAAACTAAACTTACTTCTCGTCGAGCTTTTTAAGCTCTTCATCGTTGGAAGCACGCATAGAATCTAACAAGCTCTGATCCAATTCCAGTACAGAAGACGCCGTTAGGGTTTCGTACAATGGAGCCATCCCTAAGGAACAAAAAACCGATTAAAATTTTCCAAGCTTTTCTCGATTGATTGATTAGGGGAAAAAGGAAAGCTCTAATTTTTACCATCGGATTTGATGGAATCCAAGACGTCAGACTTGAGCTGGACTTTCTCGATGTCCTGAACATCGGGGTGCGTGAGGAGGAAGAGCTTGTGGGCTAGAATAAGGTGAGGCTGCTGAGTTCCTTCTGCTCCACCGTCCATGGCTATTATTGCTACACTCTCTTGAATCAGGGAAAAACCTTTGAGATGGATCTGAGAAAAGAGAGACGAATAAATGAATATTGTGTTTTCTTGAGTAAGGAGGAAGAGCGGATCCTCTTTCTGAACAAGTGTCTTTAGTTAACACTAATCTTAATTTCCTTTACTTCACACTGGAAAAATAATTTAAAAGTTATAATTATTATTCCAGAATTGATTAACCAATAATATTTTATTATGTTATTTATAGTTAGTTAATTTCTTTCTAATTTCTCTTATTAATAAATTATCCTCTAAAATGTACTTTTAAAAAAATTCTGGTGTGTTTTAAGCAAAACATCGGAATAAATAGTGATAAACTGTGATTATATATTAATGCAACCGCAAGTTACATCATTCACAGAAACCACATTATTCAATTCATGAAGTTTCTCCAAAACGAAAACAAAGCCAAGTAAGATAACACAATAAATCCGAAAGAAGCTGAAGCAAAAAGCATCAAATCTTCTAATGGTCATGCAAAAATAAACTCAGTTCATGATTGGTGAAACCCTCCTCCTCTCTAGATACCTTTCTCAAGCATCGCTCTAACTCTCATAGGAAGTCCATAAAGACGAATAAACCCAGCAGCATCAGCTTGGTTGTAAATCTCACTCCCTTCAAACGAAGATATGTCCTGTCTATACAGACTGTTCGGACTCTTACGCCCTGTCACCGACACAGATCCTTTGTACAGCTTCAATGTAACTGACCCTGTGGTTTTCTCAGTTAACTTCTCCATGAAAGCGTCCATGGACTCCTTAAGAGGATCAAACCATCTTCCCGCGTAAACCATCTCTGCGTACTTCAGAGCTAATGAGTCTTTCACCTGAATGCTCTCTCTGTCTAGAGTGAGGGATTCCAGCTCCTGCACGGCTGCGAAGAGGATGGTGCCTCCAGGGGTTTCGTAGACACCACGTGACTTCATCCCAACGAGACGATTCTCCACCATGTCGATACGGCCAATGCCGTGTTTCCCTCCTATTGTGTTTAGCTCGGAGAGAAGGGTGGCTGGAGAGAGAGGCTTTCCGTTGAGTGCCACTGGAAGTCCAGATTCTATCCCGATCTCTATGTATCTGTTAAAAAGTACAAACAACAGTTGCTGAGCTGTTCTCTTGCAATAGCCTCACACGTCAACATACCATACCAAACAAGGCTTTAGAGAAGAAGAGCAACTTACTCAGGCTGATCAGGAGCATCTTCGGGGTCTACACTCATCATGTACATATCTTTCTTGGGCTCGTTAGCTGGATCTTCCAATATATCACCCTTTCAAAAGAAAAAAGATGTTCGGTTTCAGATATCAGGTGAACATAGTATTAGGACATATAGTATCAACAGTTGGCTTTTGTTTTTACCTCATGACTAAGGTGCCAGAGGTTCCTGTCACGGCTGTAAATAGATTTCTTTGTCACGGGGACAGGAACGTTATGCTTCTTGGCATACTCGATAGCGTCTTCTCTGCCTACGATTTCCCATTCTCTCCATGGTGCCACAACTTTAAGTTCAGGGTTTAGCGAAAAGAAGGTGAGCTCAAACCGAACCTGGTCAATTAATCAGTCAAAACATAATTTAAGAATCCGAAAAATGTGTTTTCTCAATGTGACACTTTAGCAATAGCAAGATAATCCAAGTACTTGCCTGGTCATTTCCTTTGCCAGTACACCCATGTGCAACAGCATCAGCTCCAACCTCTGCTGCTACATCTACCATGGCCTAATCATTTAGAAGTTGTGTTAGAGAATAAGAAAATTCGAAAAGATGTATTCACATGTTAGAAATACTTGTGTTCTTTCACAACATAATCAGCTAAAGCCTCTTGAAACGTTACCTTGGCAATGACAGGTCGAGCCATGGAGGTACCAAGCAAGTATTTTCGCTCGTAGATGGCACCAGCTCTTAGACAAGGGAATATGTAGTCTTTCACAAACTCCTCGGTGAGATCCTTAACAACCAACTGAGAAGCACCGCTCGCCTTAGCCTTTTGCTCCAAACCATCCAACTCTTTTATGCCCTTCATATATCAAAGCATTTAGAGATTGAGAAGACATAACTCGAAAAAGCTACACAACACAAAAGTTCATTTCTCAACTAAAACAGTCAACAGTTGGGATTTAAGGTAGTAGTGTATGTACCTGACCAACGTCTGCGGTGAAACACACAACTTCACAGCCATAGTTTTCCCTGCGGAACACAAATAGTTTCATGTAAGAGTAGTGAATACAAGAAAACAAACTACCACAACCGATTGCTACAAAACCAGAGGATTAAGTTATTCTTGCTAGAGGTTAGAAGTTGAAACTCAAGAGAAAGTGAAACAACATACTTAAGCCATGGCACGATGACAGAGGTGTCTAAGCCTCCACTGTAAGCTAGAACGACCTTTTTCAGTTTGCCACGAAGCCCGGCACCCTTTGAATCAGCAGTCTGTTCCTCACCGGAGAGAACAGCTCGAATAGCTGCGCAATATTCAAGACCCCCCAAAGTGTTTAAAAACGTATTAACGCAAATAGGAAGAATGTGACTTTAAAAGAGATACGGGGCTGATTCAGTGTAACACTAACTTCACCTTGATTCTTGCAGCCGCGGGTTACTGGAACATGACCAATAGCAAGAGCATTGCCAACAAGCTGGCTTCGTCTCACAGATAACTGCATTTCATACAAGCAATGTCGTGTAAGATTTTAGATACGAGACATGAATAAGAATTAATTACAATTGGAATATATATACCTCTTGAAAGGATGAAGTGGTTCTCAGACAAGCTACATTCTGACATCTTATGCTAGCTGCGGGGAAATATTTAGATATAAATCAATTACATTTCAGATTACATATACTAGAAGACGACGAAAGCGCGAGAAATGAAATGGAGGAGAGAGAGAGAGAGAGAGAACCATTGAATGAGCTGCGAAGTGCGAGAGCAGATGACGAAGAAGGGAACGAAGTCGCCGATATTTCAGCCATGTCAGAACGATTGTTGTTTTCTGGGTTGTTTGCGTTGTGGTTTTACAATGAGGTTTTTGGGAGAGGCTCTCTTGTAAAATGTGTGTCTGCGTTGTGTTTGATAAGTTGGTAAGAGATACGTCAACAGGGTCCTACCTCCTCTAGGGTTTTTGACTATTTTCTGCAATGTCATTACTCATTCTTTCATTTTACAATTTAATTTTCTACTCTTTTTATTGTCCCTTAACAATTATCGAAAGAACCATGTGCAAAAAAAAGATTGGTAGTTGTTTGCCACATTTCTTTTAATTTACTGTACAAATTATACCCTAAATAATCGTTTCACTAGCACTTGGTAAGTGTTTATTATATACTGAAGACTGAATGGCCAAAAGCTGACACTTAGATCTCTCAATCATAAAGCAACAAAACTCTGTTATTGTTCTTGTCACTGGTATGCAACCAAAAACAAACGAAATTAAAAATAACAAATGAAACGACTACCTATTATTATTAATAGATAAGATATATGATACGCAGTGTGTATGAAAATTGCAGTTTGCGAGTCCTCAAACACTGATTGTGTTTTGTCTATCCGCAGGTGCAACGCATTGCCAGAGAGAACAATAAACCGGTATATCTGCCGGTTTTAACCCCGAAGCAGCGATGTTTCGGCCATATTCCTAAAAGAGGGAGAGATATTAAACCGATGATGTTACACTTCTTTCTAAATCTACTATTTTCAGATATATATATAAATCTTTTATACCCAGTTAGAGAAGTGTTACCTGAGTATCAAGGAATAACTGCATACACATCTTGTCTGTTTCAGATACATTGTCATCAGAGGCACCTGCTGCTGCACCTGCTCGTTTCTGTGCCTTCTTACGGAATTGCTGAAGCGATGACTCTGTTCTTCTTGCCTGTAACATACTCACTACAATCAGTATCTCTACCGCCTTTTGCTGCACTCAATCTACTAAACCAATAACATATTGAAAAGATATGTGCTAATACTATTTGGAAGGATTTCTAGAAGATTTGTTCTCCTGAATTTGATGATAAAAGCTTACTTGTTAATTGAACTATTTAATAATCCTGATAAAGTGTTTAAAACAAAAAAATACTTACCAAGCTAACAACTTCATCAGCTGATTCGTAATACCGCCTGGTAATATCAGTAACAGTGCGAAGCAGTATCCCCTCCCTTGTTTCCTGCGTCAAGTAACGTGTAGCCTTATCTCCCTCCAAAAAGGCCTGTTGATAGAGACGGTGCAATAATCAACTCTTCAGAATCCATCATTCAAGTAACTACAAACGTTCTTAAAACCATAACCCCAAAGATGAATGAATACCTTTACATGACGCAGTATGCCAACAACATATGGTGAGTGTCTGGTTGGTGGTGGTTTATTAGTCATCCTATACGTTGTTGATATTCCTCTGACCTGCCTTAGGTCCTATAAAAGATACGAAAGGCATTTACCATGTATGATACTTGGAGAATAACACTAACCTTAAATCTAATCATAATCAACACTTTTCTTGTAGGTGATCATTAAATTAAGGCCGTCAAAAAAATCTTGAAATGTTAGCTAATGAACCTAATGTTTCTTCAGGGCTTTACCTCGACAGATCTTTCAACAAGTATTTCAATAATTGCATTGGTGAGTAAAGGTAGGACTTCCTTTAATTTATCTCCACCCTGTAACATGCTCTTCCTCACCACATCAAGAACTTCAGTGGAGCAAGAAGATAAATGGTGAGATATATGTCCAAGGTAATCGCCACAAACTTCAGAGACTAGATAATTTACGTCATGTATAACCTGCAAGGATGTGTAAAACTGTAATTATTCCAAAAAAAAAACCATCCACCGTATGGTCTATAACACCAGCTTTCATGTATTTATGTGAACATCACACATTTTGAATTCACCTGTTTTCCACACTAATTTTATCATTCTAATTCTAAAACTAAGTCCACAAAAAGAGGATGCAGTTTTTAAGCTGTCCAACATAACATAGCTGCAGATGATTCAATAAACACGAAACTGCAGAGATCTGAAAATAAGTGGAGCTGAGAAACAATCCAGTTAAGAAGTGACTTACATATACAAAATCTTCTGTAGTGGCCGAAACTGCCCAATCACATCCAGGACTCGGGCTGGCATTACCCCTTCTAGTATGCAGCGAAGATGACACCCAAATGCAATATCTACATGTTATTAACACATTGTCAAAATGAGAACTGTAACAAAAACTAAGCGTGGATAATTTTACAAGCTAAATTTCAGAAACCTCGAAAGAAGCTGCAAGGTCAATCGAAGAAATTTATCAGCCGCGGAGAAAACGAGAACATCTTCTTTCCAGCATGAACGCAAGCTCTCCAAAAGCGTATCGCTCTGTTTGAGTATTAAGTAGGCCGAACTCCGTTTATCTAAATCAGAATCCTGAATGAAGACCAGAGAAGGAGAAGTAAGAGCAGAATCCAGGGCTCCAGCAATCTCCTGAAACCTGAAATGATGCATTTTAGATTTAGAGAAGCTGAAAAGCGACTAATTTAACACTAAGTCAACTTCCATCTATGATGTCTCAAATACCTCAGTGAAAAGTATACTCCCACATTCCATTGCTTCATGAATTCGATACATACTGCTTCAGTTCGAAACTTAGTGACAGCAGCCCTTGACGGACAATAACCTTCATAAAAAGAATAAGGTAAGACTCGACTAAAAATATCCAAATAATGTCATCGCCTGGTATTAAATTAAACCATTTGCTTATATGAGACACATGAAGATTAGTTCACAATGCATCTGATAAGACATGAGGTTAAGCTCCGCGAAATAAATATATCAGCTATTTTACCTTCAAGATATGCCAAGAAATCCAAGCTTGCTTTGTAATTCTTCAAGAACTCAGTAGGCCTTCCCGGAGAAAATGCTCCTGGTTTAACCTTCTGGATTACCGAAAGAACTTCTTTTAGAATTGAATTTGCCAAGAAGTCGAAAACGTGCAAACCCGATTTTTCTGTTTCAGCAACAAGATACCAAGCAAAGAGTACAATGAGTGATGTATAAAATGATAACACTAGCAAGGAAATAATGTCCTACTGTTATTAACGAACAAGATTGATATTACATAACAATATGAAGATAAATAAGTCATGAAATCTAGATACTGTGTTAGTTGCGCAAAATTCTTCTTAGATATTTATGAATAAAATTCTCTAAACATAACCTTAAATAAGACAATCGGAGATCTACAATAAATATGATCACAGAGAGCTGAGCGAATTACCGGTTGAAGATATTTCTAGCAGCAGTTTACAGTCCTTCGCAATAAAATGCTTGATCTGCTTGTAATCATTTTCAAGTTCATCTCCCGACGATCCAGCTGCACCCGTTGCTGTGTCAAGTGCAATAATTTTATGTATAAATGGAGCCACAATCGTTGTACGAAAAATTTCTTCTGCGCTCTTTGTGTTATCAATGGCAGCATATGCACGCAGGCAGTTGTAAAGAACGCTTGTGTCGCCGTTGTTTAGCCCGTCAATGAAGGAATGACCCAAGCTAGCATCTAATAACACATTAGCGCTTTGAATCCTCTTCTCCATGTTCTCAACGAAAGGCAGGTTCTGTACTGCCATAACATAAAACGTAGTGAGCAACCGTAAGACTTCCTATCGTCTTCCTGAAACTAACATGTCTAATGGAGGTTTTGATACACCAGAGAGTTCACATTATCCTACCAGGTAGCATCTCATATTCTCATGTAATCTATTTCTTTTGTCAGCAATGAATTTTCCTAGCGTCCCACCCATTTATCAAGCCCCACACGCAATAACTAGTTAAATTCCCTGGATACTTAAATGCAGTATGCTCGAACCTATATATCTTCTGATGGACATTGGACTTGTAACTTCGTAAAAGTAAAAAACAAGAAAGTAAAATTGTATGATGGAGACCTGTGCATGAGCCATATAGAACTTGAGTCGATTCATTTCACTAGCTATTCTCTCCAAAAGCATGCTCTGTGTTTCTCTAATGGTGGTTCCATCTTGCTGCGTGGAGTTTTCAACATTCATAGAGCTCCTAAGGGACACACCATCCTCTTTTTGCAAATCAGAAGGAGCACTTGGTAAAACTTTTATCAACTTTTCAACCTACATTCTCAAATCATTATACATTACTTACCTCAAGCATTCATTTTATCTAATCTAACAACCAATAAATAAATAAAAAAGCAAACATCAACAAGCTTGCACACGTCACGTGCATTCAAGCTAAAAAGTTAATCAAATTGAGAAAACAATATCATCTACCTTTGATACCACATGAAACGTATCGAGCAATAACTCGAGAACCTCCCTGGCAGAAGCAGCATCTGAACGTTGCTGCAATCCACTCCTCAATGCGAAAAGCGCAGCCTCAACAGATCCACGAAACGCAGTGATCTTCTCACGGAGTCCAAGTAACGGAGCGCGCATGCGGACTACAGCCTCATCGATATCGACGAGCTTAGTGCTCAAACTCACGAAATCTGCGTAGTCTCGATTGATGAGATCAACGAGTTCGCGGTTGAGGGAAGCGAGGTGTGATCGGAGCTCGGATCGGAGAGTGTCGAAGGGGACGAATGTACGGAGCTCCGAGATGTAAGACTCGGAGTCGAAGACAGGGGAAAGGAATAGGGAAGGCTTGAACCATAGTGGATGTGAGTCGTACGGATCGGAGAAGAAATCTGAGGCGGATCTCGGCGCTGATGACGGAGACGGTGACGTTGCTACCAGATCTGACATTTTCGATTCGCTGCTGCTGCTGCTGCTTCCTCTTCCCGGGAAGCTTGAGTGGGATCCCTGAGATGGAGGAGAGTTGTGAGAGTTTGAAGATTGTCCGGTTCAAGGGTAGAATGGTCTTTTAAACCAATTAAATCGGTTGTAATTCGGTTAAGCTACTATAAAACCAAAGATCATACGATTATGGCATTAAAAACGTTACGTCCCGGTTAGGTTCTTTCCATCTTAAAGTTGGGTTACCCACCAGTGAAAAACTCTACTCCATTCAGCATGTTTGTCTTTGTTCTCTCAAGCTGAACCTTTTAATTCTCTTAGTGTCTCTAAACACTTGAATCATTGGATCATATCTTCACAATATTGAATTCGTACTTATTAAGTTGCTTCTTCAAACCACCTTTTGATTTCAAACACGGAATGGTTATGAAAAGAAACAAGGTGTTCCTTGAAAATAGTGCTTTATATTGCTTGTATATAAAAAGCAAATCTCTGCAGTTTAAGAAATGAAAGGTCCTAGATAAACTGTGTAAAACCTGTCTAGAAAAATAAAATAAAAAACCAGAAAGAACCTATGTCTGCATGAAAAGTTGAAAACTAAGTAAAAAAGAGAAGAATCATGAAGCTGATGTGGTGGGATCGCAGCTATCGTGTGTACAAGCCAGAACATCTCTGTAATCTCTAGAGATTTTGAAGGAGTCATGCACTCGGCCGTCGCTGCTCTTCTTGTACTCAAAGAGAAGGTTTGAGTGATCTGAAGCAGTCAACTTCACAAACCCATAGTCATAATCTCGGACCAAACTCCATTTAGGAACCAGTGAGCTAAACGGAGACAAGTGACTTCCTGCACCACCAACAACTACGTGAATGGTTCCTTGGAATGTCCCTGAGTAGTTATCCTTTTCACCGTTCACACATTGACTCTGCAATAGAAAACAACAAGGTAATGAAAAACTCAGAGACAAGGTACATTGATAAGAGTATTAAAATAAGGATAGGGATCGAACCTGGTAAATGGGACATGTTCGTTCATAGTTATGGACATGTCCGTAGAAAGCAATGTCTACTTTGTACTTCTGCCAGAGCTTCTGCAGGCTTTCTCTTCCCATAGGCTCTTCAAAGGTTCCTTCTTTGCCATACCAATCATTGGTGGAGTAACCGAGGACACGGTGAGCAATAAAGATGAGCCAAGGCTGAGTCTTTCTGTCAACAGTGGCGAGGCAATGCTCGATGAATTTGTATTGCTCTGTGCCTTCTCTCCAGTCATGTTCACTGTCTGCTACACAGAAGCGGAACATTCCGTAATCTGCAGAGTACCAGAATTTAGCTCGGTTCTCAGCAGGAAAGTAGAACATGGTCTCTGCAGGAACACCACACTCTCCTCCAGAGTCTTGACCTGCGTAGAAGGATCCTGTGTCTGGCCAATCACGCTCATGGTTGCCACTGAAAATGAAACAGAAAGTAACATAACTAAACAAACTGCAAGAGTAGAGGAGCAGAGAAACGACGAAACTTTTCTTATTGACTAACCTTGCAATCATGTATGGAACCTTAGAAGCGACAGGCTCAACTTGAGCTGTGAACTGATCCCACTGGGAGAGATACCCATTTGAGTAAGTGATATCTCCAATATGGAAAACAATGTCAATGTTCTTCAAGTCCTTGATGAGTTGGTCAGTTGTGTTGAGGGAACCGGGCTGGTAATCATTATATTCGTTTGAGCCATCTCGCTCTCCCTGAAACATATCACAATGTAAGTGAATAATAGTCATAGTCCTATTGCAATGGAGGCCTAAGCAAGATAGTTACCTTCCCCATATCACCAAATATTATGACACGTTGTAACGAGTCTTGTCCAGGAAAAGGAGAGGAAACGAAAGTGAAATTCTTGCTCCAAATTGTGGAACCGTTGAACAAGTCATGGCCAAGCCTGTATGTGTACCTGAAAACCAACGGAATGGTAGTTACAAAACTATCTTAATATGAAAAGAGAACAGATAACTTACTCGCGGTTTGGCCAAAGTTCTTTCAAGAAAGAGGTATGGAAGAAACCAGGATCACGCCAACCAACACCACGAGCAGGGAGACCTATGTAAATATCACATGATCTTAAGAAAGATCCAGATGAAGAATTCAAGATTAAAAAAAAAAAAAAACCAAAGAAGACATACCACACAAGCTGTTTCTGTTGAAGGTAATGGTTCCAGCTGGTGTTCTTTTAGCTGGAAATCCTTTAGAACTCCACTCAATGAACGGAACAGCCTCATTTATATTGTACCCACTCGTCCATGTTACAGTCATCTAACAAAAGATCACAAAACAAGCCTGTTTTAGTGAAAAGATAAAACAAATAAAAGCTGCAACTTATCAGGGGAAAAAAAAACTTACTTCATCCCAACTCTTCCCTAAAGCAAGACGTGGGTAGACAGGTGCTTTAGGATTAACAAAAGATATAGGATTCGAAACCCCGATAAGTACTGGCTGCGGTATTCAAAAACATCAATAAGTCAATACTACAATATACTAAGCTGAGAAAACTACATTAAGTCAACTTACCTGGTCAAGAGTCCCAGAAAACAGTGCAAACGAGATATCAGCTCTCTGGTTTATAATCTGCAACTTCAAAATCACGTTCCCAGACTTTGTATACTCGGGATATTTATTCAGATACAAGTACTGACAAATAGAAAAAAAAAAAAGACAACGTTAATCCTGAGATCAAATCTAGAGACCACGGAGGTCAATAGGCAATAGAAAAATAAGCAAACCTTGATGGGAGATGAGCAAAGCTTAGGAGACTTTGCCTTGTTTAGGGGTTCCCAAGGCCAACAGGTATTTTTGCTAGCAACAAAGACTAGTTAATAACAATTCATAATAGCACAATAAAATAAAAGCATTGGATAAAAGATAATATTTACTCGAATTTTGCTGGAGAGAAAACTGCCATCCAATCCTTTGAATTGTGACTGGGGTTGGAGATAGCAACGTCTACCCATTCAGTATCTTCTCCCTGTAGATCCAAAACCAAATTGATTTAGAAAGCTTGGTTCTTGACACACTTTGGTGAGATCAAGAACACTCGTTTAAAACGGCTAATCACAGATTATCATTTACAAATCTAGCACTAAAAATCGTTTCTTATTCACTTGAGAGTATAAACTAGAACCAGAAGAGATCAATAAATGAAACAGAACCTTTAAACCAAGGACTTGAGGGGAAGCGTGAATATGGACAGCAGTGTCCAGAGCAAGACTTGTTTCATAGATGTTAATCTGAGCTAAAGGCTGATCTCCTCGTCCATTGCTGGCGTGACCTGAACATCTCGAACTCAGCAGTCCGATCAAACAGAGAAGCAGAAATAAAACCTTAGGCATCGTTGATTTGTTGTGAATCAGAAGTGAAACTCATGAGGAGATATTTATAACAATAAGGGTTTAGGAATCTTTTTTAGAATTATTCATTTCTAACTGTCAAATTTATCTTCTCAATCTTTTGTAACTGAATATCTTTTCAACCTAGAAAAATCTTATATCTCACAAACCTAAATACAATAGTAGTATATAATGAGTATTTGTGTTAAATTTTATTTTTAAAACTAGAATCAATCTATATATTATTATCACACTAAAAATATTTTTTTAACCAAAAGCTACATTGAAAAATAAGTAAGTATTACACATCTATAATTTACCTATAATCTTTATAGAATTTATTTATTTACAAATCTAAATCTTTATGTGAATTTTGATGTTCAAGTCAAGTTGTTGTTGACCTAGTGAGACAAAAATCAGTAGTTATGTAACTGAACCGTTTAATTATAATCATTGTCTTAAAAGTCACTAAACAACATTTTTTTTTTCTTTTGTGTTAAACGAAGAACTCAACAGGATAATTTCTGATATGATTCTCAAAAGAATCTAATATAATCACTCTTGTATTTTCTTTTTTTATTTAACATTTAAATTCAATATAAAAAATAAGTAAATTGTCAAAGAAAATCTAAGTATCTAAGCATATTTGCAAACTCATGTCATTCATATCAAATATTACATAGATCCAACCCACCGACCTAATATTTGACCTGATTTATAACGTTAAAATTATGGATTTCACTGGTTTATCAAAATTTCTCCATCTCTAATCCAAACTAAAACTGAAAAAATTGGATTCTTCAGATTTTTATTTTTTATCCAAAATCGATCTACTCATTATCACTCAATTTATTCTCTTTCATCTAAAATTGATTTTCATTTATAATAGACAAGATTAGCGATAATGAAAAACACAACATATTATAAGTACAGCTCGATAAAATATAACTAGTATAACAAAAACTAGGTGTTTTGCCCGCACATGCGGGCTTAATTATCTTTAAATCAATTTTAAAAAATATCAAAATAAATGATTATTTGCCTCCAAAAAGTCGATCTTACAGAAAAAATAATATTAGTTTGGATAACTATACAATATATTTGATTAATTCATGTTTAAGGTTTAACTATATAAAATATAAATATAAATTTAATTTAACGTGTGAGTTCAGAGACGAAAAATAACTTCACAAATATCTATCATTATATTATATTATTATATTCTTTTAATAAAAAATTACGTATTATATTTTTTCAATTTTCTCTTTTGAATTATATGCAATTGAAGATTTTATTTTATAAATATTTATTTATGTGTTTTCTGTTTTTGTTTTTTTTTAAAATTCCAGATAATAACACAATATATATAGGAATTATATTTTATTTTTAAAATAATTACATTTTATAATTTTTCAATTTTCTCTTTTTAATTATATACAATGAAATTTTTTATTTTATGAATATTTAATTATGTGTTTTCTGATTTTGAGTTTTTTTTCTTAAAAATATATTTTCCGGATAACAACACAATATATATAGGAATTATCTTTTTATTTTTAAATATATATTTAGAGTATGGATAATTCTTATTATTATTATCAGTTTAAATCATTTATATAATCAAATAAATATTAAATTCGTTTTTATTTTTGGCTGATTTATATATATTATTCATTAAGGGTATAAACGATATTAACCACTCCAACTTTTAACGTGAGAGCTCCGTTACGAAAAATCACTTCGCAAATAATAGTATAGATAGATGTCTACAACTAATATAATTAGTATAATTACAGCACACATAATTAATATAACCGATACAATTAAAATATATCATTAGTATATTTTATACAATTTGAACATGTATAACTAGTATATCTTTGTAACATTTGTTCATATAATAGATAAGAACTATGTGAAAAATAGTAAAGAAAATAATGAAGAAGATAAAGAATACTTTAAGAATTATTCATAGCTAACAATGTTGACACTGTGTAGTCATTCTCTACTTTTTATCAATTTATTCTATTTTGTCAACCATTGTGGAGTTATCCAAAAATATATCTACCGAAAATTTTTGGGGAAGAAAAGTTACGTGACTATTGATTGCATAACTTAAAAAAACGACTAATACTATCATACTAAATATTATCATACAAAATCTACTAAAAGAATCTAAATTTGATTTTTTTTTACCAAAAAACACACAATAAGAAAAATAACATTTCATTAAAAAGTAAATGACAATTGTATTCATATTCTACAAATATATAAATATGAATAAATAACAAAGAAAGATTTCGACAAAAACTTTATTTAAGATTCAAAACTATTCTGAAATTTTCAAACTTTATTTTAAAAAATATTCTGAATCTAAAATTTCCTTTAAAAGTATTTGTAAAATTGTTATTTTAAATTCTAAACTACACTTCTGAAATCTATTTTCAACATTTAAATTCTGAATTTAGATTAGTTAATTATATGGATATAAATATATTTATTTAATGATATTTATTTTGATTATCGTAAGCTACTTTTATGATAAAAATCTTAGTGCTATATTAAGATATTTTTCATCTCTTTAAAAAAATTGTAAATATCGTGTATATACATCATCAAGTAAATTTGAATCATTATCATGTTTATCTACAATGAATAATAAATATGTGAATTTGGAATATCTTCTAGCTAAAGTCGTTTGTGGATTTTACTGGGAATATTCTTTTTTAACTGTGGAATTTTACGCACGGGTGAATAAAATACCGGTTAATTTATAACCGAACCGAACCGTTTAATTCTAAATCTAATGTTGCTCCAAGAGTCGCCACAAAAATAATATTTTTCCTACTTCTGAGTTGAACGAAGAATCCAATGGAAGAGAAGAAGAAGAAGAAGAAACCATCAAAGAAGAGCGAATTCGAGTTCTGCAAGGTGTGCCGATTCCATCACGACCAAGGCCCTCGACACAAGTACTTCCCTCGCCACAAGGAGCTCCTCTCCGCTTTCCTTAATCGATTCCGATCCAAAATAGCCGACGTCAGATTCTTCCTCAAAAACCCTAGCATTCTACGGCCACAAGAGGAGTCTCAAAACCGTGTCTGGTGTGTCTTCTGCGATGAGGACATCGTTGAGATCGGTAGCTCCTTTGCATGGTACGACACTCCCTTGATTGGAGTTTGTCTGAACATTAATGTTTTGATAGAAGGAGAAAAACATAAAGCTTAATGTTTTGTCTGCTATGTAATATCTTATTGTTTGTGTTAGTTCTAAGGCAATTAATCACTTTGCAAGCTCCGAGCATCATAAGAACATCAAGCAGTTTCTCTGGAAACATGGCCCATCGATGGATTGTGTTGACGATTTCCAAATTTCAGATGCTGATGTAGCTAAGGTAAGTTCTAGAAGATTATATTCTCTTTATGTGTAGTCTTGAAGATAATAACTCGTTGAGTTCTGTAATAAAACTCTGTTTATGGTGGATGCAGTGGGTGAGAAAATGCACGGCGTTGGGAAATAAAGATGCATCTTCTTGTAGAGGACAGCTTTCCGGGACATCTAATGATATCCAAAATAATATTGAGTTTGAAAGAAGTGAAAAAGTTCAAACACACTTTATTAATCCTAATGATTTAAATGATGTTAAGCCTTTACAGTATTATACGAATGAGTATCAGATATCACATTCAGGAGTTTCACATTATGGTTCACAACTGAACGTGGGTGCTTCTCATCTCCCTCCAGGTTGGTGTCTACTTGATTTTCATGATGAATGTTTCATCTTCTTGGTTTCATTAATATAGCTGATATGATAAGCATTAGTTTTAATGGAATGAGTTTTTTGCTCTTCTTTTATTTGTTTATTTGTCAGGTGTGATTGGAATAACTAGCAGTTCTTCCTCACATTCCAGCGATGCTAGCGGGAACGTGCACTCTGGAGCTCCCCCTCCGTGGCTTACTCCAAGTGATGTGAATATCTTCAGTGGTCAGCTAAACCAATCAGACAT
Source organism: Eruca vesicaria subsp. sativa (assembly GCA_932364175.1). NCBI lineage: Eukaryota > Viridiplantae > Streptophyta > Magnoliopsida > Brassicales > Brassicaceae > Eruca > Eruca vesicaria. The sequence goes on from CAKOAT010630709.1 coordinate 180,546, forward strand.
GACCAGAGTTCAGGAAAAGATACCTGCGAAGACTAGTAAGCTGAATCCTCATAGGGTTGGTGCTGCATGGGCTGAAAGGAGAAAGATTGAGATGGAGATGGAGAAGAGAGGACTAGCGGTGCATAGTAACATTGATGCAGATTGGCTTCCCAACTTTGGTCGAGTTTGGCAATCAGGCACTCGTAAAAGTTCTAGAAAAGAATTTGAGAAGGAAAAACGGAAGTTAGTCAAAACTGATAGCATCTCTTTGGAATCAGAAGAACGGAAGTTAGTCAAAACTGAAAATATCTCTATGGAATCAGAAGAACCAGTCCAAATACAACCATACATTAGCAAACGGGCGGTATGTTTTACCTTTATAATACTATACGTGTTTGTTCTGACTGATATCTCTTTAAGCGATTGTTTTGCCGTCTTCCTTTTAAAATTCTCATTTACTCACAAGTAGATAGATAGGTGTTGCTTTTACCGTTTTACTGTTATTAATTTCTACGTCGAGAAGTACATCTCAGTAACCTTAGGTGCGTATATTTATTGTGATTGCAGCGAAGAGAGAAGAGTGGTGAGTGATGCTTGTGGCTGACATTCAAAATGGAAACGAGTACGGATCATTCTTGTTGAAATTTTATAACCCTCTTTTCTTGGAGAGTTCTGAAAGAATTTTAGAGGCATGTGATCCTGAATACTCCTTTGAATTAGTGTAAGAAAATGGAGACAGTTTTGTTTTTGTACTGGAATCTTATGCAGTATCATAGCAAACGCCTTTCTGCTATTATCTAATCTTCCTTCTGGTTCTTTAGATGTTTGTCTTAGATTCTTGTGTGGTGTTTGGTCTATACTTTGTGGCCATTTCCATAAGCTTATCCGTTTTCTACTTGGACATATACTGTAGTGGAATGACATTTGCCAAAACCTCTGATTGCTACTTTACATTGAAAGGCTTATTTGAAAGTATGTTTTTCTACACTGTTAGGAGCCAAAGACACAGTAGTGTGTCTAACTGAAGGAGCAACATTCTTGCTCTGAAACTAGATGTACATTTATTTTGCTAATATCTGACCAGGGATGTTTCTGGCGAGCAAAACCTAGATGTAGTTGTCTGACCCTTGATCCGAAACTTCCAGAAGTTTCCTTTAGCTGAAACCTGATTCTCTTGGCACAAGAATTCCCAGGAGAACCACTTCTCAGCAGTCCTTTGCACATCATGCACGAAAACATCTGTTGTTGAGTTACTACCTCCTCTTCTTGCTAACACAGCTGCAGTATATATACTCCCCATCCTACCTGGCGCCTCTGAGTCATCCCCACGTGGCCCATCGACAACGATCACATCCCAATTGATGTTGTGTACTTCCTGTGGCAAATCTCTCAGTTTCAATTTGCAGTCTGGTGAGCCTTGATGTAGATCATTCATATTTGGTGCGCATACCGGATTAGACCGGGCATGTCGAAGCAGCTTGTAAGTGTTTTTGACTTCCATCTGATGGTATTTCAAGCTATAGACTCTTGTGTTGTTTGGTGTCGTTATCTTTGAAGGTTCATCTTCTAGAATGACGGTAACGCCTCCTGTGTTTAATGAAGATAACATGAGGTATTGATGTGCAAACCCGAAAACAAGAACGTTGCACGGGGATCTAAGAGCAATGGTATCTGATAAGAGCTTGAGTTCCTTTTCCGTGAGAGCGCTCTGGCTCGCGTTAGCCTGGTGACTAGACTCAGCGGGACTCAACCGGAATGTAGTTGAAGAGAAGGGTCGAGACGCAGGAGATGAAGACTTCAATGAAATACGGAGGAGTCGAAGAACAGAGAGGCTTGAAAGAACGAAGATAAGAAGAGGTATGAGTTTACGAACAGTGAGCTTTGGCATTGTAAACTTTGATTCTCTCTGGTGCTTGGGATTATCAGGGGAGGAAGGAGGTGAGAATCTAAGTAGAGGGTTGAGAATAGGAAGTTGAGATTGATGAAGTTGTGGAGGCATTATTACTATTCTCACCTTTTACGCAATACACCAATCAGTTTCTCAGAAGATTCTGGTTAATGGTATTTGAGTCTTCGTGGCTTTTAAATGATCAACAATGTGTCTTCTTCGAGTGAGTAAGAAGGAAAGGTCGTTTTGCTTCTATTCTAAGATTCTCTCTTGTTCTTCTTTTTCTTTGTTGTCATGTCATTTGCTATGTTAGTTCGGGTTTACCTAATATCATTATTATCTTATGATTGTTTATTTGTCATATCATGGGAGTGGCACAGATATTGGTCAAAAGAATTAAAATTGTATCAATGTGATTGCAATGGGTTGGAACATGTTTGGTGAATTGGTTGGCTCCATGAAACTCTTGGACAAGTTTTCAAACACAGAGACCATACTTGACGCTGTCCTTTTTTCTTCTTGTTTGATAATTGATGCAGTGGCTCAGGGCTGTTGTTGGTTGGTTTTAGGGGCTGGCTCAACATTATTATGAATTCTAGAGATAAAATTAAGAGATTGTTAGTGGGAATTAGATTGATGTGTTAGTTTGGGCTTACCTAATCTCATTATTTTTATTAGTGGCAGCATAATGGTCAAGAGAAATAAACGTGCATCAATCATCAATGTGATCGCGGTAGGGTTGACATGTTTAGTTGATTGGTTGCTTCTATGGTGTTGAACCGGAGGAAAAAGTGTTGATAATGTAAGAAAATGCTCTTGGTAGATTTTATGCAAGTTTCGTAACCAAAATTAAGTGTTAGCCTTGTCTCACCCACATACACAAAAACATGCAATTTTCAACAGCCAAGTAAAAATAAAAACAGTGACATATATTAAATAGAATTCTGCAATTTTTAACAAAAGCTTTACTCTTTCGAGCATCTGAATCAAAAAAAAAAAAGTGAAGTGTCTTCTTGAAACAACAAAGCTGTAACTACTAGCCTCCTCCCATCATCCCTGGTTTATCTGCAAACATGCCACACCAAAAGTTATAGGACTAGACCCCAAAGATTGCAAATACAAGGTCAAAACCTAATCCACTCTTACTTGGCAGTTCATCCAAACATCTTCCATTATGCATATTCCCTTATCATGTTAAATTCAATGTTCATGATCGAATCACAAAGTATCTCTATTAGCATTTAGATTAAGAAAATCTTTAGATTACATGACAACCAAACTTAGAAGACTATCACCCATACTTAGACCAAACGAGCAGTTGCATAAACTCAATTTTAATTTCATATTGCATGTTAGTTATATAGGCGTACCAAATTAAAAGTAGAAAGTGGGTGAAGAGGAGGATCTACCTTAAGTGGCACCGACGATGATGTTGTTGATGGGAATAAAGATGAGCTTCACAAAGAATCCGACAAATCCCATCACTACAAACCCAATAGCTGTACGGACCGCCACTTTCGTGAATTCTACGACCAAACCAAACACATAATCAGACAAATCTTATTCGTCATAAAAAAACAACACAGATCTCTCGACATTTAACATACAGATCTTCCCATCCGCAAAAGCAACAAAAAAACGACAGATCCAGCAGCTCAGACGGTTCAAACACACAGATCGCACATGCATGACTATCTAAAGACACGGATTCTTAAACTAAATACAGGAACGCGAGATCCATTTGACCGAGCTCGTTCGATCTCTGGGGAAATAAGGTGTTGAATACCTTTGCGATCTGGTTTGTGGCAACGCTTAACGAGACGAATGCTGTCCTTGGCAAAGTCTCTAAGAGGATCTACGACAGAATCGATGGCGTCCATGGCGTTTTCTTTGACTTTTTTTTTTTTAATCTGTGTTTTTCTTCTTTTCTTATTTTTCTGGATTGGTATAAGCAGAAACAAATGATATATGGAGGCTGAAGTCAAGGAGAAACCGAGAACGTCACATGGATATAGAAGAGCCAATCACAGACCGAGCCTCTCTTGATGTAATGCCATGTCAGCAAAGTCACATACCTGGGGCCCTTGTAAGCCCACTTAAAGCCCAATACCAGCCCATATTACTTACCAGCAATCAGCATTACAAAAGATAGGCTCTCAACCAATACTAGAGGAATGATGTAGAATTGGTATCCCATGAGAGCAAAGAACATCTAGAGACTGAAGCATGTTTTAGTTTCATTCAAACCCCCCCCCCCCCTTCCCCAACATAGAAGTGGAATAATATCATTGTCTAAAATAGTTTATTTTCATTGGAACTGATGGCATTCTATTCCTAAGCATAAAAGTAACATTTGCAAGTTATGTAACACATCATCTATACCTCATCAACTGAACAGGCTCACTATATAGCTTTCTTATAGACTCTCAAAGGAAACTCATAATGTATAAGTATCGACTTGTAAAGTGATGAATAAACAAAAAAAGCAGCTAATTGTTGTAAGGGAAAGCATTAAGAGAAGACTCCTCCATGTCAAAGGTAGGAGCATACCAACCAAGCTCGTCGATAAGCTTCTTCATCCTCTCCTCTTGTCCCTTCGAGTCTCCAAAAGCAGTTGTGAATGGATACACAAACGTAACTTTAGTAGCCATACACCTGTAAGCAACCACATCTTGCTTCACAAGAAACTCCATCACATCTCTGCTCTGGTTAAATCCTCCTCCTTCTACCTCCACCTCCAGATATCTCCCTGTCATTTTTTGTATCCTTATTATAAACTTATGATTTTTACTCAAAACCAATCATTTCTATGATGTTTTTGCTTACCTTCTGGTTTATCTTCAATAACCACAAACTTGGGATTCTTCTGGGTTTTTGCTATTGCTTCCTTCAGTTTCTGTGTAAACAATAATCAGCAACAAACCTGAACTGTGAAAAAAAGGAGATGACAAAAAGACCTGGATTGGATCCTGTGTATCAGTTTCTGGGATTGTCAATGGAAATGTAAAGGAAGAAGAGGTGGGATTTGTTGATACACATCCTGGGTTTGTGGAAGGACAAGGTCTGATTTTGCTGTAAATAACATAGAATCAATCAGGACATAACATAGTGAGGGAAAGAAATGAGAGAAGAGGGAACAAACCCGTTGAGGAGACCGGTCTGGGCGAACTTCGATTGGGTGAAAGGAGTAGTAGTGAGAGGCTGAGAAGAGGAGAGAGAAGGAATGGCTAAGGCAGGTGAAGAGGTGTTGAAAGATAAGGCAAGAGCAAAAGATATTAGCTTTGGTAATAGAGAAGAGGAGAGGTGCTGTGTTGTTGGGTCTTTCAATGAACACACGAGCTTGGTGGTGGTGCTTCTCGGTCGTTGCGGAAGGATGTTGAGTTGCAAATTTGCGACCAAAGTCATGTCTGAATGGTTGTTGTTTGTTACTCTCTGCTCCTCCAAATATTATTTATTATATTCCACTTTGCAAGATTGTATATATTTTTATTTTGGTTATTCTTATGTGTTTATTATCTCATCCGGTGGTCTTCCTAACTCTCTAGTAATTTTTATCATGGATTAATGTTGATCTTAAAATATAGTTGAACCCATCATCATTTAGGAAATTTGATAAAAAAAATTATAGGAAAATTTGTTTTTAAAGCCAAAAAATACTATTGTACCATTTTTACCTCTAATAATTTTTAGTATTTTCAAAAATAAATTAAATAAATAGTTTTATATACAAAATTAGAAAATAATATATATACTGATAAAATATCTATATCAATTTAGTGGTATTTTTTCAAGTTCTCAAATATCTAAATCATAATTTCAAATTATGTTCAACGTAAAGGAGAATAGACATTCTATGAAATAGAAAATGAAACCCACATTTTTCATTGAATTTGATACGTTTATAATACATGTTCTACGTATATAATAATGCTAATCCAAAATTATTTGAAATACACATCTCACACTTAACATATCCCTCTAAAATAAGTAGAAATCAGAATCTACACGTTACTTATAAATACAATAATAATGTTTTAACTAATCTTTTTACAACACTTTATTTTTTTCTTTTATTTTAATTACTTTAGTTTTTTTACAACACTTTAATTATTTCTATATTTTAATATTTAACTATTATTTTGTTAATTGTAATTTCGAATTTTTAATTTATAATTAAAGGTATTATTGTCATTTTGAAAATATTTAATTTTATATAACATAAAATATATTAGATTAGTCTAGTAAGACATAGTTACCATTTTTTGTCTTACAAAAATAAAATTTCCAAAATTATAATTGTCAAAGTCCAGCGTAACTAATCATTCATGATGAGTCTGTTAATTATTACAGTATATGGCTTTAGTTCGGTGTAACTAAAAAAGCACATTGAATTCAATAACTATTTGACTCTTCGGTAATGAAAATCGTCTTTGACTCTTGAATAATTATTTATCCTCTTCTCATGCCTCTCGCTTTATTTATGTAAAGTTTTTCTTTATGGTTTCAATATCTTACTCTGTTTGAAAAAAGTGGAATAGAGGATGAAAAGAAATTCACCGGAGAAAGAAGTTCTGTTTTCACGTTTTTGCAGGTATTTGTTTTACATACTTTTAAATATTACGTATCTCATAAATGTCATAGTGGAAACGCAAAAACCGACGTAATCTGAACTAACACAAAGGTACTTGTGGCAAAAGGACAATTACACATTGTTTTGATGCCATAAGAAACGCTCAGTAATATGGGGTTTGCGACTGATCACAGTAATCTCATTAGGCGCCTCTAAAGATTTGCAGAAACACTATTAGTAACTATAGTATAATGCCATCTCATAGATTAAATTTTAAAAAAACCTCACTTTAGACAAATACATATGTTTTTGAAGAGTTATTTTCTTTTTTCTTTTTTTTTTTGTTTGGCAAATGAAGAGTTATTTTCTTAACACTAGAGTTAATCAGAAGAGTAATAATCTAAGCCAAAAAAAAAAAAGAAAAATTAAAAATCGTTTTTCCCTTAAAAAAAAAACCTTGTTGACTTGAATGGCTGGCACACTCGGCGAACTTGGACCAAAACTCGACCTTTCAAGAGTCTAACTCTAGGGTTTTCGCAAGCTCCTTTTATTTTCATGATTACTCAGTAAATACATAATCAAAAATCTCAGTTTCTGATTTTGGTTGAATTGGTAGATTGAATTTGAGAATGGACGGAGAAGAGCTCACCGCGCAGGAGACGGCCTTGTACGACCGTCAGATTAGGGTTTGGGGCGCTAATGCTCAGCGAAGGTTACTTCTTCTCTCTTCAGATTACTATTACTCAAACACTTAATCTAGCTTTGGTTCGAGTAATAAACTATTAAAGTTGATTCCTTTTTTCTTTGCAATTCGCATACCGAGTTGGTAGATAGAGTTTCTGCTTCTAGAATAGTGACCTGGTAACTTCTGAGTTTCGTTTAGGTTGTCCTGAGGATGAGACAGTATCATAGTACTTACTTCAAAGTTTGTTCCTTTCAGCCTGTATGATACCAATTATGCTTTGGTTCGAGCACTAAACTCTTAAAGTTGATTTCTTTCTTGCAATTCGCTACCTAGTTAGTATATAGAGTCTCTGCTTCTAGAATAGTGGCCTGGTAACATATCGTTTAGGTTGTTCTGAGATGAGACAGTATCATAGTAGTTACCTTCAAGTTCTAGTAGAGTATTTGGTTTTGGGATCCGCTGAAGCTCTCTTCATTGAAAGAGTACACTATCATGTAATTACTGTGTAAGCTTGGAAACCATTTGATATAGTGTGAGTGTTGGTGTTTTTTGCTTGCAGATTGACCAAATCTCATATACTGGTCTCTGGAATAAAGGGGACTGTTACTGAGGTAGATGTATCTCTATAACTTTTGCTGAGATCTCCTGCTTTTTTTGGATTGGTTAATCTGATGGTATCTTACACTACATTACTTGGCTTTTGGTTTTGGGGGGTAGTTTTGCAAGAACATTGTGCTGGCAGGAGTTGGGAGCGTGACTTTAATGGATGATAATTTAGTGAACGAGGAGTCCTTGAACGCAAACTTCTTGATTCCACCGGATGAAAATGCTTACAGAGGCAAAACAGTGGCTGAGATTTGTTGTGATTCTCTTAAAGACTTTAACCCTATGGTCCTTGTTTCTGTAGAGAAAGGTTTCCCCTCTGAGGCATACACCCTCTCCCTTATATTGTTTTAATAAACACTACTGTCTGATAATTTATTCTCAAATCTTTTAGGTGATTTGTCCACACGCAGCACTGAGTTCTTCGAGAAGTTTGATGTAGTGGTTATAGGCTACGGTTCTCTTGCTACCAAAGTAATTGTCAAACAACTTTTATACAACTCTTTGGTTCTTCCATTTATCACTCCATAACCGTTGTTCTCTTTTGTTGCAGAAAGCTGTTAATGAAAAATGTAGGAAGCTATCGAAACGAGTAGCATTCTATACAGTCGATTGTAGAGACTCATGTGGTGAAATCTTTGTCGACCTTCAAGATTACAAATACACAAAGGTACCATGTATGATTTGTATGCCCGAGTATGTTCTATTTTCTGACTTCTCTTTGTGGAACTTCAACAGAAAAAGCTTGAAGAGAAGGTTGAATGTGAATTAAACTTTCCAAGTTTCCAGGTACAATCTATCACACTAACTTCCTCTGGTTTTGAATAAGTCCTTACATCTGATGTCGTTTGTGGTTTAATTGCCGTAGGAAGCAGTATCAGTACCTTGGAAACCAATTCCTAGGAGAACAGCAAAGCTCTACTTTGCCATGAGAGGTGCTTACTAGTTACTTAAGCGTATAAATGATTTTATTGGTTAATTTCAATAAACATTTGACTGAATCTTTTGGTGTTTCATGAAAAATGTACAGTAATCGAAGTGTTTGAGGAGAATGAAGGGCGTAAACATGGAGAATGCTCACTACTTGATCTTCCCACAGTCTTGGAAATCAAAAAGAAACTCTGTGAGGCTAACGTGAGTGTTTCTTTTATTTCTTTCTATTCTTTATAAACATTAGTCACATCACTGACAAAAATGAAAACTGGAACAGTCCGTGAGCGAGAGCCATATACCAGATAGCCTCTTGGAGAGACTCATCACTGGTACTATCGAATTCCCACCAGTTTGTGCTATTGTAGGAGGAATACTAGCACAGGTTATATCTTCTCTTTCACTCACTCTCACTTTCTGCAACAGAAATTTTCTAACTAGAGACTTGTAATTCTGACAAAAGAGAGAGGGTTTGTTGATGGTTGCAGGAAGTGATAAAAGCAGTATCAGGCAAAGGAGAGCCGTTAAAGAACTTCTTCTACTATGATGCTCAAGATGGGAAAGGTGTGATGGAAGACATTTCCAACTCTTTTACCTCTTAAACCAGCGAGCGAGCTAGTCCTTCATTTTATTTAATAAGACTGTTTATTATCTGAATCGTTTCTTTTGAATTCTTCTAATGTTCGGTTATGATGTTTCCTTGTTTGTAGAATATTTTGTTCAGCAACGGATAATTTGAATTGTCAGTTTCATGTTTCGAATTTATAAGAGTAAAAATTAAAATTGAAATAAATAGTAATTAGTGAGATTTCACAGCAAGATTTTCGCCCTCTTTAAAACGTTGGTTCTGTTTACATTCTACTCTTTAACTCTTAGTCAAGCAAGATTTTCTGGAGGAAGGAAAAATGGAAGAAAAACACGAGAGATTGAATAAGCAGTTCAGTGAGCTTGAAAAGGAATGGGCGGCCATGAAAACAGGCAAAAGCTCATCTGCAATTTCGTGTACCAGTACTATTGAAGAAGCTCTGGAGTTTGTGGAGAACTCTCCAAGAAAGCTGATGATCTCTCTCCAATATGACCAGGCTTGTCCAGAGGCAGAGATGAGATCACCCTGTAGGAGAAAGCTCTTTCACGACTCTGATGATAATGATGATGATGATGAGACCAAGATGACAATGTTGTCTCATTCGACTTGTTGGTCTTCCAATGTGATAAGAGTGGGAGATACTAATAACAAGGAGAAGAAGAAGAAAAGAGGAATGATTGTCTGTGTTAGTGTGTTTGTTATTTTGATAATGTCCATGTTTTTGGCTGTAGTGGTGATAGATGGTTTTGATGACCATAGGCAGATTAATACTTTGGTTCCTACTTGATTTTTTTGTTTTGTTTGAGAGGCTCATCAAACTCAATAAAGCAAAATGGTTTTGTGCTTAGATGAAAGATGCAAGTAGAAAAATGCATTAGTAAAAAAGTTATCTTTTTGAGACATGGTAAAGAGAAAAAGGGTACATTAGTAACCAAAAATATATGTCATTGGGTCTATTTAAAAGCCCATTAAGAGGCCCATATACACAACTAAACGAGAAACCCTAAATGCTCGATTGCATATCTTTCGTCAGCCACTAGAATATCAGTTTCTTCTCTCTTTGCGTAAACAGCTGCTGTGGAAAAATCTGAAAATGGTACAACTCGAGATCCCTTGTTCTTAAATTTATTCATTCGCAAATCCATTAACAATTCCATCTACTTACTTCGTTTTAGATTCTATATTGTATCATTTGTTTCACCAATCCCAAAAAGTGATTTTAATCTCCATCTTTGTAGTGAACTAGCTGTGTTAATTGATTCTTTGAGCTTCTGTTCTTATTGTTTAAGCTTCAACCTGTAGAAATAAATAGTATAAGAAGAGTTCTTAAGTATGTGTGTGTGATTGAAACTGGCCTTCTTTGTTTCAGTGTTAGCTTGCATAACTCTGTATAATATAAATTGATTGGTACTTTGTTAGTTTGTTAGCTACATGGTTAATCTAGTTTATAATTCTTACTTGGTAGAGAAGCTTCTAACTTATTAATCAATAGCTACTTGTAGTCTCTAGTTTGTTTCCTATCATTCTACGTGTCTCGTTCGACTTGTTATTACTAAAAGCTTCGATTTTTTTCAATTGGTTTTAGGCCCCGAAGAAAGGAGTTAAAGTGGTTGCCAAGAAGAAGTCGGTATGTGATTTTTGTTTTAATAGAAAAGTGTTTACTAAACACTTTTCTTTGTGTGTATACTTGGTTGTAAACATTTTTCTTGGTTTCAGGAGAAAGTGACAAACCCTCTCTTTGAGAGGCGTCCCAAGCAGTTTGGGATTGGAGGAGCATTGCCACCCAAAAAGGATCTCACCAGATACATCAAATGGCCAAAATCCATTCGCCTCCAGAGGCAGAAGCGTATTCTGAAGCAGAGGTTGAAGGTTCCTCCAGCACTTAACCAGTTCACTAAGACCCTTGACAAGAACTTAGGTATTTCATCTCTTTCCCTTTTCTCAGTGTGGATTCTATCTGTTGGCATTACCCTCTAGCAAAAACTTTAACTCAATGTCTGTATAATTGCAGCGACATCTCTGTTCAAGATTCTGCTCAAGTATAGGCCTGAGGACAAGGCAGCCAAGAAGGAGCGTCTTCTCAAGAAGGCTCAGGCTGAGACTGAGGGAAAGACTGTTGAATCCAAGAAGCCAATTGTCGTGAAGTATGGTCTTAACCATGTTACATACCTCATTGAGCAGGTCCCTTTCTTTTCCAGAACTAATTCAGTTGTTATCCTCTAGGAATTAATAAGCTTTCTGTAGGAATCTTTTCTGAAACCTGTCCACTTTGTGTGATTGCAGAACAAGGCACAATTGGTGGTGATTGCTCATGATGTGGACCCAATTGAGTTGGTCGTATGGTTACCTGCACTGTGCAGGAAAATGGAAGTTCCATACTGCATTGTCAAGGGGAAGTCACGATTGGGAGCGGTAATAATATGATTGCATTCTCATCTTTACAAAGCCATTTAATCTGATTAGTTATCTAATTACTATGTTGATGACTTGTTGCTACAGATTGTCCATCAGAAAACAGCAGCTTGCTTGTGTTTGACAACAGTGAAGAACGAGGACAAGATGGAGTTCAGCAAAATCCTCGAGGCCATTAAGGTGAGATGCTTGTTTCATTTTCCTTTGCTACTCTTGTTTAGTTTCTGTATTAATGAATACTTAACGGTTCCCATTCTCTGATATAGGCGAACTTTAACGACAAGTATGAGGAGTACAGGAAGAAGTGGGGAGGTGGAATTATGGGATCTAAATCACAGGCCAAGACCAAGGCTAAGGAGAGAGTCCTAGCCAAGGAAGCTGCTCAGAGGATGAATTAGACTTTGCCTTGAATTTACACTGTTTTGGTGGAATCTAGTTTTTTAAAACTTTAAATGAAAGTCTTTTGTTTTAGCTCCTGTGATGTCTCTAGATGTAGCATTTCCTGCTTGAATACCTTTAGATTTCAACTTGAGCTTTACAGAGTTACTTTTTGATAAGAATAAAATTTTGCGTATTTGATGATAAGTAAGAAGAAAAGCAAAGCATTTCTGTGAACTTGTGAAGCTTAATCTTTGGTGTAAGAATCTCTAATCCCGTTAATGACACGAGTTTTCCTAATCAACAAAATGATAAAATAAAGCATCCAAGAATTTTTTTTTTTAAAAAGTAAAGCAATGACGAATGCACTCACTGGCCGACCTTGTGTTCTTTTGAGGTCGGTGATGCGCTCAGGTTAGAATACTATTTTCTACGGTTCTCTCGCCACGTGTCACAATCGTGTCAATGAGCTAAACCGATTAGAACCAGACCGGAGCAGTTAATAAACCGACCGACATGAGCATTGAGCAGAGCCAATGAAAAGAGTGTGAAACAACTGTAGCGCAAGTTTCTCCAAGATATTTTTCTATAAATTTAGGCTCTTCCTTTCGTATCTATTGTCGTCTTCTTGCAGAGAAATTTTTTTAAAGAGCCTCGAAAATTTCACAAACTTGTCTCCTTTTCTCTCTTTCTCACTCTTTCCAAATTTTAGTAGCTTCTGAAAATTTCACAGCCCTAAACACAAGAAAGAAAAAAATGAGCAAGTTCTGGACTTTCCTCACTGCTCTTCACTCAGGCGCTGGGTATATATTTCATTTCTTCCTCATCTTAACATTTCTTTTTATAAATTTATCTCAAGCTTTTTTTACAATTTTATAAAGTAAATATGCTTTAGATCTCTAATATTGTTTTGGTAATGTATATGCAGTCCCCTAGTGATGTTGGTGTATCCATTGTAAGTTCCCCTATTTCGATCTATCTTTTCTTTTTTAAATCATGAATTTAAGTGAAAAAATAATGATTTAATTTGAAGGTACGCATCGGTGGTGGCAATGGAGAGCACAACGAAAGTTGACGATGAGCAGTGGCTTGCCTACTGGATCATTTACTCCTTCCTCACCCTCACAGAGCTGATTCTGCAGTCGCTTCTTGAGTGGATCCCTATTTGGTATTCTGTGAAACTTGTGTTCGTCGCTTGGTTGGTTCTGCCTCAGTTCCATGGCGCAGCTTTCATCTACAACCGTGTGGTGAGAGAACAGTTTAAGAAACATGGCGTCTTTGGTTCCTCTTCTCACACAAAGCACTCCAAGCATACCAAACCCAACATCATCAACTCCATTTTCCACCGGGTAATAATGATACCCATTTCTCTCTTTTTTATTTAAATAACCAAAAGAAACGTCAAAAAGTAACTATGGTTATTGAATTAATTGGTGGTCAAAGGAAAGAATAAACTTTTTTTTTCTAGATTATGCATTTAATCATATTTGTTAATCCTAGGAAACGTAACAATAACTCTAACGTTAGCGAGTTTTTTAATAATTTCAGTGATTTATATCCTTCGGTTAATTTGATTTGAATAGGAGGGACACGAGGGTCACTCTCACTGATGCCAAAGCGGAGGAGAAGCTCGAATAGCATTGTAATGGGAGTTGGTGGTGGCCCCTCTTGTCTTAAGTCTAATCTTACTTTTGCTTTAGTTTTATTTAATAAAAATTGTTGGGTCTGAGACTCTGAGGAATATGATGATGACTGATGAGGTGTGTGATCGTTTTAAATTAGAAATGGCTTCTTGTTGTTGTTGTTGTATTGCTTAGCTTCCACGCGTTTTCCATTTGGTAACACAAGTGTTAAACCCCTATTGGTCAATCACTTTCTAATGTTATGACTTGTGAGAATAATTAGTCTTCATTGCATATGAAAATTGAAAACAATCAAATAATTCCCTTACTAAAACTTGATGTCTTAAAAAAGAAAAAAATTGTTCATCATCATCATCATCTACTTACACTAACAATGTAACTAGAAAATTAGAAATCACTAATAAACATTGTAAGATTAGATTCATAATCATAATTCATAAACACACAAGTCTTGATCATAATTCATAATCAAAAAGTTCACAACACATGTTTCTTTGTATTCTTTTGAAGTCTTGAACCTATTATAACCCATTTGCCGAATTTGTTTTAAGAAAAAGCTATAGGCTAAAGTTCATAGCTTTATTGATAAATTAAAGAATGAATATTCGAATAAATAATATGGAGTATAAAATTTGTATGATACGAAATTTCTGTCATGTACAAAACTACAACAAACCGACAAAAAAAATTACAGTAGGAAGAAACCAAGTAAAAAAGTAAAGAGTGTGACGGGCAAGCAATAACGTTATTAGGAGTAATAAAAGTGGAGTAATTCAGAGTAAAACTTGTAGAGTAAATACTCCCTCTGTTTCATTATAAGTGTCACTCTACAGTTGTGCACACGGATTAAGAAAACAATTAATTTTACATATTTCCTATATAAAAACACAGTTACCAATACACCTAACCATATTTTAACCAATAGAAAAACAAATTACATAATAAAATTAATAAATTTTGCATTGAAAACCGAAAACGACACTTATTTTGTAACGCAAAAAATTCTCTACAACGACACTTAATATGAAACGGAGTAAAATACTAAGTGGGTGTTATTGGTTTTGAAAGTTTAATGGAATTTGATAGAATGTAAATCTGGAAAGAAATCCACTGTTATTCAATTGGGATTTGATGAATGTGAATTAAAATCCAGTGTTATTGGATTAAGAATGTGTTAAACATATTTCATAGGAATTGAAATCACCTGTTATTCAATTCCAAATGGATTTTATTAGAATTGAGGTTTAATAGATTATGATGTACTTTTCATCACAAAATAAGCTTAAATCAAATCTGACACTTTTTATTTGGCTTTTGAAGTACTCATAGCTTCGTTCTTTCTCCTCCGTTCCTCACCACCTCGCTTCGCCTCCAACGTCTCCTCAAGGACACCAAACTTTTCACCGGATCCCTAACCACTCGACGTTTCTCTCCTCCTCCACACGTTCACCTACGTCTCGCAGTCCTACAAACCTTCCGCTGGAACCTCGTCTGCTTTGAATTGTGAAACTCAAAAACCAGAAAAGCATTAAACACAGATCATGGAATGCAGAAGGGTCTTGAAATAGATTTATGTTTACGAGTATTACCTAGTAGAGGACCAGGTCGAAAAGCAAGCTTTCTTGAAGCTTAAGCAAGGTTTGTAACTTGAAGATGTTCGTACTAGCTAGTAAGAGTAAACTAACAATTCTATGTTATTGAACAGACAATGCAGAGATTCTTCTTCGAAAGCTGTACAACTATGCAGAGGATCAACTGAATACGTTTGCTTGACTCAGATGGACCATCAGAGAATTTTAAGTTGTAGGAGGCTGAAAATAATGTTTGGAGTTTGTAACTAAACATGTTCACCAAATTTTAGCCAAAAAAAAACTGAACAGCTGATGATGCCTTTGACTTGATTAGTTGTATGAAAAAGCTTGCTGGACAGGGCACATACACTGAATTTTGCAATGCTTAGAGAGAGTAGCTTTTTTACCTGGTAACCCATTTCGAGAAGAGAAACCAGAGTGAGTCTAAACATATGCACTTTACTATATGAGACAAAGGCCCTCACGTTCTCCAGGAGAAGGTAACTTGGCCGGAAATAATCAGCAAAGGACAAGAATGTTAATATCATTTGACACTGAATTTTACTCCATGGCCTTTGGCTGTACCAGTTCATACGAGAAAATCTCTGCCAAATTGCAAAGTTTAAGCTCTCTCTTCTTCACTTATGTATAAGCAACAATCACTTAATATATACCTGACATGGAGGGCCTCCGTTGATGACATCCACTTGACCAGGCAGTGGCAGAGTACGCTTTTGGTCCTCATCAAGTTTAGCAGCGAGTTCATCAGCTTCTGCAGTAGAGATACAGTCATCTTAATCTCCACATTTTTCCATTATATCCCTGTCGAAAATTTCAAACAACTGATCACAGCACAAGAAACAGCGACAATAGCGGAGAGAGACAATGGCTCAAGAAATGTGGAAAGATGCAACTACTTAGGATTTTTTTTAACTGCTGCTACTAGTTCTATTTAATTGCAAAAGATATTATAATAATAATTTTTGAGTTTTTTAATTGTTGATTTGGATACAAAATCCAATAAAATCGTTAACAAAAATCAAAATGTATTTCACACCATTCTATTCAAATCATTCCCATCGTGAGAAGACTCCACTCAAATCTATTAAAAGAATCTTTATTACAGTTATTTTCAATTCCACTAAACTTCCAAAACCAATCAAAATCAGTCAAAAGAAGAGAGAGAGAGAGAAACCAGAAGAGAGAGAAAGTAGATCTGACCGGCGTCGGAGAGCTCCCTTAGTCTCGATGTCGGTCGGATGTTGATGATGTGTGTTTGTTCTCACTTTTTTCTATTCCCAGTTTTAGTGTTACCCTTGTGGTTTTGCTTCCGACGACGCGCTTTTCTTCGGTGGTCGTTCGGCCTGTGTCTCCGGTGTCACATCTCCTTATGATGGTCGCTCGGCTTTTGTCTCCGGCGTCGCATCTCTCTATGGTGGTCGTTCGGCTTTTGTCTCCGGCGTCGTGCCTCCCTATGGTGGTCGCTCGGTTTTTGTTTAATTAAGGTTTCGTTTGGTGTGCTTGATCTACACTTCTTGGCGTTTCTCTGTCCGATTGACTCTTTATCCCTCTTATTCTGAAACACGAAGATTGAGGGATAGATTGTAGTCGATTTGTGTTCTTGTTTGAAGCGTAGATCTGATGAAGTTTAGTTAGGGTTTCGGATGACTAGATTGTCGTCGTGGTAGCTCCGTGTTGCGGTAGAGATCTCAAGGTTCTCGGTGGAAGTTCTACGAAAAAAGGACCAAGATGAAGTTGGATGAGTCGGTGCTTAAGGCTCCGGTGAGATTCCGATGTGTTGACTCGTGAAGGGGAAGATGTGGTGGCATAGCGACGCGTGGCTTTTTCTCGTCGAGATTAGAACACGTGTCTCATAAAGGCTAAATTAAAATGGCGTACAGCGGCGGCGTCTTTTCCTTTAGGGTTTCTAGCATTGTGGCTTAGTGGGCTAAAAGGCCAAATGTTGAGTTTGCGTGTGGCTTTTGTATTGGGCTTTCATGGTTGTAATATTTGGGCTTTCGCCTAGTGGGTTTTTCACCCTTTATTAAAATTTCAGATGGAAAAAAAAAAAAAAACTTCCAAAACCAATAACACCCCCTAAAAGACAAAAAGACAAACAGAAGTTGGCGTAACTCATTTACTCTCCAAAAACCATGAGGGAAAAATAAAGCATTTATACCTTAAGTTAAACAGTAAGCAGAGAAAAACAATTAAAAAATATTAACTCTTTTCCACTTGATTGGTTTAAAAAGAGTGTAAACCAGCGTTAACTTTTATTACTCTACTTTCCTTACGCCATAAAAAGAGACACACGTGAAGTAGAACCCCTTTTTCTTACAGTAGTTTGATTGATATATGTCCGCCGCTTAACAAAAAAAAACTGTGAAAAAAGTTTCTTCTTCTTCTACTACCTCTTAGTTCTCTCTTCAAACACTTGCATCATCGTGTTCCATTCCCTATTAAATGGATAACGATGTGAAACAAGAGAATCTACAAACTCCTCCTCTTCCTCCTCTACCTGGAGAAGAAACTGTAACACTAATCGATCTATGTACCAGCGACGACTCCGACTTGGAGCAAGATGTACAACGAAGGTACAATTCTGGAGCCAAGAGACCACGTGATACTTTTGGAAGTTCCTCTGAATTAAACATGGACAATGTGAAGAAGCCAACGGTTGTTGATGAGCTAAAAGTAGTGTTGCCTGAAGCATTCGGCCAAACAATACCTCCTTCGCATAATATTCCGGCGGATCCGTGCAATGTCTTCACGTCTATGCAGCCTCCTCCTCCTCCACGGCCGGATATGTCGTCGTCGGGTAGAGTTGGGAGTTGTAAGCAGTTTTGGAAAGCTGGAGACTATGAAGGAACACCTGGTGGTGGTAACTGGGATCTTTCTTCAGGTATAAACAAAAATTTTTTTACTCAAACAACTCTCAACTTTTTTTTTTGACAATGGATTGATACTATGTGTCTTTTTGTGTCTTCTTCAGGTGGGTTTGATCATGTTAGAGTCCATCCCAAGTTCTTACATTCTAATGCTACCAGTCATAAATGGGCTCTTGGAGGTACTTTCTTTTTTATAATCATTAATCAACCTTGATTCGAGCTACATTGTTTACAATGAGCTTGCCTCTAAGTTTTATAAGTTTTTTATAAGTTAATCTGTTTTTTTTTTATATGTTTGCTTCTACAGCATTTGCAGAGCTTTTGGATAATGCTTTGGATGAGGTGTGTGTAGTTTCTAAATTTGTTAAATATAGTATTACATAGACCGATAGTAATGGTTACTTATTGATATCAGGTTGCTAGTGGAGCTACTTATGTTAACGTAGACATGCTCGAGAACAAAAAAGAAGGAAACAGGATGTTATTAATTGAGGGTATACATTTGAATTAAGCATATCTCACTCAGAGAATCTCTTCCTTTGCATAATGAGAGATCCACTTTTGTCCGCTGCTCATGTACAAACGTCCTTATCTTTGGAATGCAGATAATGGAGGTGGGATGGATCCTGAGAAAATGAGACAATGCATGTCTTTAGGATACTCTGCTAAAAGCAAACTTGCAAACACCATCGGACAATGTAATTTTTCTTTTTTTTTGTCAACCCCAGTGATAAGTTGTTATATGCTTAGAAGAAGAGACTTAATTGGGTTTATTGCTTATAGATGGAAATGGTTTTAAGACTAGTACAATGAGGCTTGGAGCTGATGTCATTGTTTTTTCACGCTGCTCTGGAAAAGATGGAAAGTGGTTAGTTTTTTGTTACCAATTTGTTACCGTTCCTGCTAGCATGTCTAAAAATCTTTTTGGTGTGGAATATATTTTCACCACTTAAGATTATGAACAACAGCTTTTGTAATAGTTTATTTTACTTAATGTTGGTTGTAGCTCTACGCAGAGCATCGGACTCCTATCATATACGTTTCTGAGGAGCACGGGAAAGGAGGACATTGTTGTACCCATGGTAACCTCTCTTTGTATGATTGTGTGTGGCAATGTTGCATAATAACTCCATGGTCTCCCACTTGGCTTCTCCATTCTGAATGGCATGCTGATATGATTCTTTGGATCTTTCGTTAGCATGTGATTCAGTGGTACGCATTAGTTAGGCTCCCTCTTTCAGCACCTTAGTTTGTATTTGAATGTGTAATTGTTTCTCCATTACTGGTTTATCACTGAGACTTAGCTTTGTTTATTAACTCACACACATATCCTCAATACCTATTTATATATCCTCATGTGATTTAAACGACCAGCTTGACTACGAAAGAAGAGACAATGAATGGAGTAAACTCGTCCGGTCTTCTCTCAGTGATTGGGATAAGAATGTGAAAACAATCATTCAATGGTCGCCATTCTCTAGTGAAGAAGATCTTCTTCGTCAGGTGAATATTTGAGAGGGTTTTCATCTATTACTACCCCCATTACTGTATCTTAGCAAAAACTTTTGACTAATGTGTTGTTTACTTTGTTGTAGTTTACTCTAATGAACGATCATGGCACACGCATAATCATATATAACCTGTGGGAAGATGACCAAGGGATGTTAGAGCTTGATTTTGATGCCGACCCACATGTACATGTTTTTTATGGCTCAGTGTATTATATGTGGATTAGAGTTTGAGATAATGCAGACCTTTTTATGCATAACCTATTGTCCATCTGCAGGATATACAACTTAGAGGTGTCAATCGAGATGAGAAAAACATCAAAATGGCTGCTCAGTTTCCTAATTCTAGGCATTTCCTAACCTACAAACATTCACTAAGGGTATACACATTTTCTTTCTCATTATATTTCATTTGATTCCGAAATAAATAGCTAGAAATCTGTTCTTTTGGCTAAAATTATCACTAGTCAGTCTCATGCTAGTTACTATAAACGTTTTTGAATGTGTCCTACATTGATCTGATGGTGTGGGGAGGTTAAAAGCTTATATAAGAGCATGTTACTTATATTCTACAAATGATTTCTCTCATTTTCTTTTTTTGACGTGTGTCCAGAGTTATGCATCAATCCTCTACCTAAGAATCCCACCTAGTTTTCGTATCATACTACGTGGAAGTGATGTTGAGCACCACAACGTAGTGAATGATATGATGCAGACTGAGCAGATCACTTATCGACCTCAGTATGGTGCCGATTCATATGTTAAAGATTCAAACGTATGTCTTAGTAACAACTTAACTATATATACCAGACTTCTTCTAATTCTATTTATTACAAGCCAAGATCCACTAGTTAGAACTTATAGGCTACTTTTTTTTACAGATGTCTGCCGTTGTAGTTCTCGGATTCGTGAAGGACGCAAAACACCATGTTGATGTTCAAGGCTTTAACGTCTACCACAAAAATCGACTCATCAAGGTTTCCCTCTACTTAAAAATGGACTTAATATTCGCATGTATTGCTTTCTAACTTGTTTTTTTCATCAGCCGTTTTGGAGGATATGGAATGCAACAGGGAGTGATGGTCGTGGAGTCATAGGTATGTATCAGTTCTTATCTGGAAGTTAATAATAATGTCTGTTATTCGTTTACTTTACGAGCAGCTAATAATAATGTTAGTTTCTTCTGCTAATAGGTGTTCTGGAGGCTAATTTTGTTGAGCCTGCTCATGATAAGCAAGGGTTTGAGCGTACAACAGTTCTCTCTAGGCTTGAAACACGGCTAATTCAAATGCAGAAGATTTATTGGTCTGGATCTCTTCTCTTAAGATACACTAGGATGTTTGCAGGGCTTATATCGTTTCCTTTTTGATCAGGAGCACCAACTGTCACAAAATTGGCTATGCACCGAGGCGACACCCAAAGGCTGGAAACGACTATGGTCACACAAGTACAGTGTCTTTTTTAGTTTTAAACGTTTATATCAATCTGCAGTGAGATGAAACAATCAACTGAAATGTATGTTTTTGTTTTGTCGGATTGTAGACACATCACCGGAAAATGATCATGAGGAATATAGTCCATCAGGTGTCAAAACTCGAGGGTCTGACAAGTTCTACCAAAGTTCATATCCGAATCATAGAGGGGACAATGGTGTGTCAGGGAAAGATAGTTCAATGGTATATACTACTTTACAAAAAAAAAAAAAAAAAAACAGTTTTCCATTGTAATAGATTTTCATTTTTTTCCTTGGTGGTCTCAGTATTTGCAAGAGGAGCTGCGACGTGAGAGGGAGCGCAGCAAGGCACTTGAAGCTGAGGTATTATGGTTACTACTCTCTTAACATATTTTTTGAACTCCTTGAACAGTTTGATTCCATTCATGTGATTAATTAGGTTGAATTAGCAAGGCAAAAAATAGAAGAAATGAGTAAAGAGCAAGAGAATCTAATTGAGATATTCACAGAGGAAAGAGACAGACGTGATGTAGAGGAAGAAAGTCTGAGAAACAAGCTAGAGGTTACTCCCCATTCACTAAAACAAACCTTGATTCATTTGATTATCATATTTTTATGCTCACCTTTTAAATAAAACTTGCAGGAGGCATCAAACACGATCGAGGAGTTGTTGAATAAGATTAAAAATCTGGAGGGATCTAAAGGCTCGAGCTGGAGACGTTAGACATTGAACTTGCATAGTCTCTATTTGGTTTATGGCTCGACCTCCGACATGGGGGTTGAATGCATGTTGTAGATTAGTGTAAGTGTTTGATCTTATGATTGTTTTTTCTCATTTTTTAGATTTACAAACTGGCCAATCTCTAGCTGTAGCAGATGCCAGTTGTCATGTCTGTAATATTTAGTGATTACCATGTAAAAACCAACCAGAATAAGTAATAATATGTGCTGACTTGGTAGAGATCTATAATGATATTTTATTTTTCATGCCCATTGCTATACAAGAATTTATGTTTGTTTGATTTGATGCCAGGGTGTTTCAAAGTTACAGTCATTCATTCATTTTTTTTTTTTTTTTTTCTATTCAAAAGAGAGAAGCGTGTGTGATTAATAAGGTCAACTAGAGATGTATTCAACAAAATAAAAATAGAAATGAAGAAGAGATGGGCATGGGGAAGGTTATGTTAAGAAGCAGACCAAAGCTCTGCACAACTCTGTTGTATCAATGACACACCTTGTGCTGTCTGTCAATGCCAAAAAATTGCCTTCTTTGTAGTGTATTTATTGCCCATTCCCAGACAAAATATACTTGCTGGATATATTCTTTTTTCTTTTAAGTTCACTTTCTTTTTGAACTTTTCGAACTTGATCAAAAGAATATGCAAACAAAAAAAGCATTGATATTTTATTAGAAAACTCATTCATACTGGAGAGCAAATGCTGAAACAAAAAAAGAGTCGAGTTGTGTCATACTGCAACTTCTCTACTAGTCAAAATAAAAGTAAAACTCTCTCTGTTTACGTTTTATCGGTTTACTTCTGTCTGTTGGTTTGTCTTTTCTTTGGCCTTACGCTCGTTTATAGAATCGAATTTAAATGTTCTCTTTTCTCTTGTCTCGAAAATTAAAGTTAAGTTAGTCAATTTGTTTTTAAAAAGTTTGTTATTTTCTTTTCCAAAACTTTGATTATTTATTGTACAAATCCATTTCCGAGGTAAGTAAGTAAAAGTAAAACCATTTAGACCTATGTTATGATCAATATTCCAGTGCAAGTTTACGATGGTTCATTAGAAAAAACCTTAATTTCATTTTCATTTTCAATTGGGACTTTCAAACGCAAGTAAGAACAAGGGATATAGACGAGAATATAACCTTATTGCTCACGCCGTCTACTGTAAAATGTGTACAAAAAGAAAAACATATCATCATCGCCATCATAAATGCGAATAAAGACCCGTGTAAAAGAGACTCGTGTGTCTGATACTCCCCACGTGAGAATGTGACAATTAAATACTGTAATAATAATTACCCAATCTTCTTAATCTGATAAACAAAACAAACCAATCATTATTCCCTTCACACCCGCACACGAGGTCGATCCAAAGTTGATATTTGTTCAATTACGTTTTCGCCCTTATAAGGTTTTGGTCTATATCGCGATTTTGTCTTGGCATTTATCGACCCAACTGCTTTCAATGAACGTACTAGTCCATTTTTGGTTTGGACACGAGTGGTGGAATCACACAATAAACCATTCCTATAGTTGATAACGGTATTTTTCATTTATGGGTGTCAATCAAATATTCGAGGATTGCTACCACTCTATGTGGTGGTCCATTTATTTTGCATAGAACAACAACAAACCAATTAAATTTTTATAAAACTCATAATTTCCAAACCTAAAAAATATTCCGTACAAACCAAAAACAAATACTCCACATAAACAAAAAATCCATAATCTTTTTTTACATAAGTAGTGTCATGTATTCTTCATTTTTATTTACATTCTAAACCATAAAAATTATTACTATATGAATACAAGAGTTAACGTATTGTCATTGTATTAGTGCAAAAGAAGATATTTGATACTACTTTTGTTCATTATTCGAATACAATAAGTAATTATTGATACAAAAATCTTTTAGTAAGAAATAATTATGTAGTTATTAGCGAGATACTATACTATTATAAAAAAAATGTAACAGTCCAAAAAATGCTGGACTATAAATACGTCTGTGGTGGTTAGTCTGTAATGTAATGTAACATAGACGAGAATCCTCTCTCACACTGTCTCTTCTCCCACACTCTCTCTCTACACTCCTTCGTCTTCTACCTCGGTGACACCACTAGTCATCTCAGAGAGAGAACTCGTCGATAGATAACAGAGAGAAAAGGTTAGTAGCTTTCTATAATCCGCAACAGATTCTCTCATATTTCAAAATCAGATTAAAATAAAAGCGAGTGATATTTTTATCGATTTTTATCGTAGCTTACTGTTCATCGACATGATTGTTAACGAATACAAGTCACGTCGTGTGATTTAGATTACTCAAAAAAGTTCTTCCTCTGTTTTTTTTTTTTTACAGAGAAGACGAGAGTGAGATTCTCTTCAGTTTCAGCTTTCACGACGTCTGTGCTCATGAGCCGACGGCGAGTTCTGTTATCGGCGACGTTACTCTCGTACTTCCTTCACGGAATGGCTCTCGTCTCCGTCGTCGCCTCCGGTAGTAACAAAAACCCTAAAACCAAATGTCGATTGATTCGTTTCTATTATTCACTGATGAGTGTTAATGGTTTGATGTATTATCAGGCGTGGAGGAGGTTAGAGATAACGTGGATTTGACCAAAACGACGACGTTAACTACCTCTGCGCATCGGAAGATGTTACATCTCTCTCATGGTAAAGTTATTAATCCAAAAAAAAACTCATACCAAATCGGTGATTGGTTTGTCCTATGCTTTGATTGATTTTTTCTTTTACTGTGTTTGTGATAAGTCCTTTGTGAAAACACACACACCTTCCTGATGCCCTCATCGTCGTCCTTTTTTGTTCTGTTATAGTCACAGCGTCGTCAGTGTTTTTGCACGTCTGTGTTTTCTTGCTCCCTTTTGTTTCTTTGTTCGTTTTGCTTTTTTTTTTTCTTTTCCTTAAAGTGGGCCCAATTTCTTAGCCTCATGACTTGTCTCTCATAGAAAATACCATAAAACATTATCACAACGAGATTTTTTTTTTCCCAATTGTCTGATACATTTTTATGCTATTGGATGGAATTTAAAATAAACATTATTATTTGAATTTTTGAATTTAGTTAAAAACAAATTTTTGGGAATTGGTTGATGATTCTAGCTTCATGTGTTGACTGAGCAGACCGTAGACGGCGTACAACAGTAGATTTATCCAGCTGTCTCTCACTTTTAGCATTTTTCTTAAAATTTGAATTTTTTGAAAATTTGTGAAAATTTAGCATTCGTCTCTGTTTTTTTTTCTCTTTTAACAAGCAGAGACGAGAGCAGAGCCTGATAGGATCGGAGAGAAGTGCAAGAAGTCAGACATTGTGGTGAACCAAGCAGCGACCGAACCTATGCCCAACGGAATACCCGGTTACACTGTAGAGATCACGAACCAATGCATGTCTGGATGCAACATCTCGAGGATCCACGTCAGCTGCGGTTGGTTCAGCTCCGCTAAGTTGGTTAACCCGAGAGTTTTCAAGCGTATTCACTATGATGATTGTCTCGTCAACAACGGGAAGCCTTTGCCTTATGGCTCTACGCTCTCTTTCAACTACGCCAACACTTTCCCTTACCGTCTCGCTGTCTCATTCGTTACTTGCTCTTGAGAGTTGAGAGACCGGATCTTTTTCTTTCTTATATAGGATAAGATGATAGTAAAAACATGGCGGGGAAAAATTAAGGTACAGCAAGTATGATGATATTAATCATATTCATACCACACTCATCCTCTTTTTGGGTTATTTTCTTTCTCTTAGGATGTGAAATGTTTTTGAGCAACAATGATATATATATATAAAAGAATCTATCAACTTTTCCCTCCTCTATAAGCTATGCTCAGTAACTAGGGCTGATATTAGTTGCTGGTATGAACTGAAGCAAGCTCAAGTTTGTACCGGGTTCGGGTTTTATATGTCAGTCCTGCTCTTTACATATAGATTCTCACATGTTGTGACTTATTACTACTACACATTTCTCACTCCTTTCCCTAAAATCACCTTATTGTATAACACTTCATGAACATCAAAATTTTACAAACACCTCATGAATTCAAAATGTTTTTGGTCGCCTGGGTTTAAACTTTATTTTTTTACTTAAGATCTTTCTTCATTTTTGCGTCACCAACGATTGACCTCAAAGGGAATCTGTGTTATATATAGTGGCGTGGAAGGAATAATGAGTAGGAGTGAAGGCACAACTATCTTTTCTTTCATAGATACATAATTAATTAACTTCATCACACGGTAATCATTTCGAGCTAGAGACCTATACAACTTCCGTTTATTACAGTAAAGCTTTGACGCGAATGAAGTATACTAGATTGTATGAACAAAAACAAATAAGGGACGAGAGATGATGGGTACTTGAAAAGAATCTAATCATTTTCTACACATTCAAAGCTTGCATTTCCAGGTTATGATACTCCACAGCTTTGAGGGAAGCTTTACTTTTACTTTACTTTCTTTTTTTTGTTGTTGTTGTTGTTTTCTTCTGTACCTGAAGAGTTGAGAGGATGGTCTGTATGATACATGTCTTGCTCCCTTCACAAAATGGTGCATGAGCATATAACCGCCTTGGGTGCTTTATCGACCTTCTTCTCTGTTCAATAAAACAAATTTTTAATTGTTAGTTAGAATTCCTCAACATTGCTTAGAAATCACAGCCTTAGTTTCAGTCACATGATCAAACATTGTTTAAGTAAATCACTGAAACAACTGTTTATGGTTGAGTCGTTGACAAACAATTTTTGAGCCATTCTCTAGAAGGTCTGAATAAACAAACAACAATGAATCCAGGCTATTCTTTCCCTCATGGGTCGTGGCATCCCCTACTCTCCGAGCCAAACAAACCAAGTATACTGACCCTAGTCACTGACTGAGTTGTTCTGATGTACACTTCTTATCAGTCTTAATGTATGAATAGAGGCAGATGAGACAGAAAACGAATATAAGAAGCAACACAAGAAGTCTGACTATAAAGAGAGAATGTTTGACCTGATTTAGTTTTAGCTAGAGAAGGCTGTACAACAACATGCATCACAGTGACTCCACCTGCAGTCTCTCCAAATGGGTTCCTACACTGGGCAACAGTCTTGTTGTTCTCCAAGATCTTACCCGAGCTTATCAGCTTTACCTCGTTTATCCCCTTTGGAACTACTGTTTTGCCTACAAAAAAAATACACACATACACAAAAAGAAGCATTTAACCCAAATTGATCCTTCTTGATTGTAACTTCATTCAAGTGAACTAAATAACCATTCTACACCTCTAAATCTCACACCTTTCTACCGAAAAATAGTAAAATTCAGGGATATTCAACACGAATTTCGTAAAAAAAATTAGGAAAAATCGAAACTTGAGAAGCAATAACAAACCTTTGGGCCAATCAGAGACGACCCTTTGCTTCAAAAAATCAACAGTAGACGCAGCTGAGTAACGAAAGGGTCCGATGTCAGAGCCATCGTAAAGCCTAAATTTGATATCTATTGACTCCTCCTCCGGCATATCCGTTGACTTCTCCGTTAACCCAACTCCGATTCTCAAAAACCAGACTTCAACACAACTCTCTTCAGATCTGAAACAGTTCCAATCAAAAAGTAAGCATCAGAAGCTTACTTCGAGAAAAGGGATAAAATTAAAAGAGAATCACGGGAGGGAATTAAAAATACAGAAACAGTAGCTTTCCCTCTCTCTCTCTCTCTCTTTATCTCTCGATTTCGACTTGGGATCGTTGAAAAAGCGGAAGAAGAAGAAGAAGGAAGGAGAAAAGCTTTTGACGATTGCTCAAAGAGTCGGAGTCCACCGAATCTCAAATCCCCCCCAACGGTTTTTCACTTTTTTTTTCTTCTCTTTTCGTCGTCACTTCTACTTTTTCACCAAACCGACGTCGTTTATATATTAAATTGATCGTGGTTAAAACGGTAATGGAGTTGGAAACAGTTCCCACCATTTCTTCTATAAGTAGATAACATGATTGACAAACGTGTCTTTATTTGAGATGAAAAGTCATATATACATAAAAAATTATATTTTTTCATAATTGTGATAATAATAGGAAATTGCAATAAGAAAGAGGTTCATGTTTAAGTGCTTTCCATACAAGTTTAGACCAATTCCAAGTGTAACTAGAAATTATCAAATTCTTATTTACTTTGTCAACTTTTTTATTTATGTATACAAACCGCATTCTCCACACGCGAACTTCAGTATTGACTCCAGTTATGAAACATTAGCATAGTGCATCATTAGCATAGTTGTAAGTACCAGGCCCGGCTTAAAACATAAATGGGCCTTATGCCACATTTTTTTCTTCCTAAAATAATGAGTGAAACTAAAAGTTATTTTCTTAATTTGTGACAGAATAGTTAATTTCTGAATTTGTATCAAGTTTTAAAAACTTCACTTGTGATTGATTATGAATGATCAAGTACTTAAATTACTTTGAATATAAATTTCTTTTTTCATCAGCCAAACTAGGAGAGGATTCAAGTATTTATGAGTAGAGAATATCAGAACCATAATATTACAAAAACTAAAACATAGGTGCATACTTTTTGAAGAATAATACAATTTCGATATATAATATCGAAATAAATATGATGGGAGAAAAGACGAGGCAAAGCGACAAAGTACAATCTAGTGAAACACGACTCAACAATACATCATTGATAAAATCACTGATATAAAAAAAACTACTTATGTTTGGATTTGATTTGACACTTTCTTTTCCACCTGACTCTCTAAATCATCACCACCATTAGTTTGAGGTTGAACCGTCAACTCGCCGGAAACTGGAGTTGATGCAAGCTTGACCATATCAATGGTATGATCTGGCACCGTTTTGGGTTTCTCCGTGTCATCAGTTTTTGGAGCTTTGTAGTATTTGTATATGACGTAGAGAATCATTTGAACTGCTCCGAGAAACGCACCCATAATGTTTGGAAGCTATAGTCAAAAGAGTAAATCACATCAGTAATTCCATTAATCAACAGAAATAATCCCATTAACTTCCGACATATAAAAGAAAAAACAATGTAATTGTCTCGGTTTCTCTGACGCAATCATATAATATATGATTGTAAGCATAAAGCCAAAGTAGTGTACGGCTCAAATCATATATTCGCCTTCTTTATATAGAAGGAATTAGGGGAAAAGAGACTAATTTAAAGGTGGTGGGAAACTCTTTTCCCTTTAAACATGAACCAGCAGTAATAAAAATATCATGTATACTATGCTGCGTTGTCCATTATTATATACTTATTATTAGAGATTTAATATCATAAGAAAGAAGACTCACTGCAACGTAGAAGTCTTTGATAGCAAGACCGTAGAAGAGCCACGTAATGGCGCTGAGTGTAAGAAACAATGATAGAGAGAAGGGCATAAACTCCACACTTCTTGTTCGTATCACCACTCTCTGCAATCATTTTTTACTTTTCACATGTTAAACACTATAATATACGTAAACATAATTAAAGAGATGCTAATACTAGAAAAAGAAAGAGCTAGAGATATTATATTGTTCATAGGAAGTAGCATGGCTTTTTCAACATATACGTGTATGTAGCAATACGTACCATGATACTCAAAGGAGCTGCGAAGACACAAACGGAAAACCCGACGCAAATTCCTCCAAGGACCTTCTCACGGTTCGATGCTTTGGTCAAGAGCTCACAGACAAGGATAATAGCGGCAAACCCCAAGAAGTTCAAGAGCCCAAGAACCTTCAAAGTTGATATCTACATGGTTGTTTATATATACTATCATCAGCTAACTTTATATAAGTGCATTTTCTAATATACCAAAAGAAATGGTATGGTTTACACGGGCGTACTCTAGCTTTCTTGTTAGCATAGGTAATGAAGAGGATGATGTAGATAGTTTCAATGAAACATCCCACAGCATTTATGGTAATCAGAAGTAAGCCTGATCCATCTTTCTGCATAGCGTAGTAAATCCATAGCGTAGCGCTAAAGAGCGCTGATACATAAGGAAGTGACTGAAAACCTTCTATCGACTTTTTCTTGCAGATCCTCACAAAAGTTGGCCTTCATGTACATGAAAAATAATACCAAGAATATTTTTAAAAATTTATACGATAAAGAGAGAACAAATAAGAAGGTGAGTGTTTGAGATCGATGGTGCTTACACTGGTGCCAAGAAGACAATGAACGATATGATGTTGCCTGTAAAAATACATATAACAAAGATAACATGAGTGAAAAAATTAGCAAATATTTTTTCAATTAAAATTAGCAAATATAAATGAGTGAATATAGGGTATAGTTTACATTTTTGTATTAATTTGATGTTGTTGATGAATGCTTATTAGATACTTACCCATGATTCCAAATGTAAACGCCAATACGTTTAGAGCCATTTTGATTGTTTTTCTACTTTTGGTTGTGATTCCCGAAGAAAATGAAGGAGGAAACAAGAGGAGATGTTCAACTCTTGCTAGCTCTAATTGAGTTTTCTTCGATATGAATTTTAACAACGAGGCCAATCATACTATATATAGAGAGAGGGTTACACGTGTAAGGGTGCAGTGGTTATATGTTGAGGACGTCGTCGTTTTCATGGTATAAGAGTGAGAAGAACAAAAGAAAAGAGTGAGAAGAACATTGCATATTGATGGTCTCAGATATTTCTAAAGTTTTTTTTAAAGTGGAAAATATTCCATAATTTTATGTGGTATGCACTCTTGGCGTGTATTATATCTGTGTCAAACTTTTATGCCAAACCTTGGTTTTATATTATTTTCGTTGTTATTATGTTAG
This sequence comes from Eruca vesicaria subsp. sativa, assembly GCA_932364175.1. Lineage (NCBI taxonomy): Eukaryota > Viridiplantae > Streptophyta > Magnoliopsida > Brassicales > Brassicaceae > Eruca > Eruca vesicaria. The sequence continues at coordinate 211,150 of CAKOAT010630709.1, forward strand.
CTTTCTTTTTCCTTTAAACAAAAAAAAATATAAATAATATTGTGCTTAACTTATTGGTGATTTGTCCTTCTGGCATCGATCAGCTGTTAGCTTTCTAGCCAACCATTCAAATAAATATCGATTAAAGATATTTATACAATCATCTCATTTTACAGTATTCTACCGACTACCAAGATTCATCTCATTTTACAGTATTCTACCGACTACCAAGATTCATCTCATTTTACAGTATTTAACCAACTAGCTGATTAGTTTATTTGTTTGTTTTACGTACACATAGCTTTAACGTACATGTCTTTTGATTTGTGAATTACCATTCTTTTTGTTGTTGAACTATTACCATTCCAAAGTTTGCGAGGTAAAACTATTAAATTATATATGGTAAAACAAACTACTAGAATATACTTTACCGAAACACTTCAATTAACTGGCGTCATGCAATAACTTTAGAGCGCTCCCATTGAGAGTTCAAATAGGGGGTTCACACGGAATCCAAAAAAATAAAATAATAAAATAACAAAAATCTATGAACCCTTCTTTCCTAAAGTTCATCCGGGTGAACCCTTCTCTCCTAAGGTTCACCACGTGTCAGTCTGGGATTGGTCTAGGTCTTTTTTTTTTCTTTTTTTAAAAAAAAAAAATCAAAAAGAAAACAGAAAAATTTTAATAATAAAAAACTGATTCAATGAACCCCAAGAAGAAGTTCATTGATGTGGATTCTCTTAGCCTTATAGAATCCAAGAATGAGCACGACGAATTTCAAAAATAATTTCCATATGCTATATATCACTATTTGTTTGTATGTATCATGAAATTGCATGAGCTCGAGATAAACAAATATTACAATTAAAATCCTCATCACATACTGTTACAATTGTTCTAACTTCTAAGTTCTAACATCTAACGACATGACAATCAATTATCTATGGTAGACGTTTGCATGTACATCTATTATTTTTGTTCAATTAAACATGCGAAAGATTGATCCACGCCAAAGCAAAAACAAATGACTGCAAGTGATTACTATTGACGTTACATTGAGATGCAATCATACAGCCCATGTTCGCTCCTTTTGTTCCTCGTACCGGTAAAATGAACGTTTAGGTTTACGCCACGTGTGGCATTTTTTATGTTGTCTTTAAGCAATTTTGAACTTAATGTTTTGGCCGCCAAAATTAGGGCCGTAACTAATTTTATTTAATTAGCTTTCATAACAAAGATGATAATATTATGTGTTCCCTGCGATAATGTATAGAAACAACTCGAGAAGAAAGCAAACACTATTTGTATATAACAAAGAATAGTGCGTTTCATCTTAACTAGACATTGTCGCGTGTGTAAACCGTATAGGTAAGATTCACCATCATGCTTTTTGATGTTCCACTTGGTTACTTTCTATGTTATCTTATCCAATAATCTATGTTTTCTATCATAAAAATATTATCATATCAATATCATTTTGCTAGTAAAATTGAGCTAATCACGAATTTACTTAGTCGTCCTTTGCCATTCCAAGACAGACTAACTAAATGCAAATTTGAATATCATTGGCGTGGTATAATATGCCACATGTACCGATCGAGGCCACATGGACCATGTCACAATTGCTAAATATGCTGAAAGTTAACACGTTTCTAACGAAAAATCTCATTTATAACAATTGCTATACTTAGTATCATTTAACATCAACATTTCAATGAATATTTCCATCTAACTAACGAAATAATCAAATAAATCAGGTGGAGAGAATCATTTTCGTTTTGTGGTAAAGTTTAGTGTTCACTTTAGCACAAAGCTTATATGTTGTATCAATTCATTACTTAATGTACTTATTAACTTTGAGAAAAAGTAAAATATAACAAATAACCTATCAAAAGAGAAACAGAAAACGTATGGTGTAAACAAAAAGCGTATGAAAAGGATTGACTATGAAAACCCAATTTGCATCTTGGTTATTGTTTCCACCTTTCGTTTTTGGAATCACTCACTTAATCAAAGACTAATCGACTGATTAAATAATACTTTTACACTAAAATAAGTAAATCATTAGCAATGAGACTTTTTACTTTATGGAGTCTCGGTGGTTCTTCTATGGTCAAAGGGAGTGATTCCATCCAACCATGCAGATTCCTTGTTAGACGGTTAAAATTCGTTTCCAACCATTACTCCTCGTCCTCACTTTCTTCGCTCTTTTTTTTTCCCATAGATTCGAATTCAAATATATTACTGCAAATAGAGAGTGTTGTAGGAGAAGAGCATCTGCTTCAATGTTCCATACATAAGTAGTACATCAGAATAAGAATAAAAATTCCGACAAATCAGAACTAAAATAAAGAATTTAAAAAGTATTTTGCAAATGTCAAGAATGTTATTGCAAATATGTAAATGATCAAATCAGGGAATATGTATACTAAGTTATTAGGGATATACTAGTGTATGCTCTACTGCTATCCCAACAAAAGAGCTTTATTTTGTTGCCCTAGGAATTACCAATAATATATAGCCCGACGAATAGAGCTTTAGTGAGTGGCATACTTTGGTAGGGATGTAATCTTTTGCGTTTATTTAACTAATTATCAAATGAAAACCAAAA
>CAKOAT010630709.1:213842-353207 GCA_932364175.1 Eruca vesicaria subsp. sativa
TTTTTTTTTTTTTTTTTTTTTTTTTTTTTTTTTTTTTTTTTTTTTTGTGCAACCAGTTACTTTCATTCATACTTAAGACATTACAAAGCAAGTAAGCACTTTCGAACAAACTCGAATAGCCAAATTTAAAACTTCAACAACACAAATAAAACGATAAAGGGATAGAGACACAAACTCAGAAGAGTTTGATAATGCAACTAAAGACATGCCTAAAAGGCCAAGCATTACACTAGAAAAGGAGAACAATCTCACTTTAATCTCTTCAGTCGACTTATGAAGAGCCAACTTATCATGTGGCTTTGAATACAAGTCCATAACCTCGAGCTTCATCGAAATGAACCTCGCTGCATCTAACGGTTCCAAACAAACCTTCACACAAGAATGCAAGACGGTTAGGATAAAGATTTTTTTCTCTGAAACTGAATCCCAAATAAGGATCTCTCTCAAAGAAATGAATTTTGGTGGAAGTGTTCTCTCCTCAGAGAATGTGGATAAAGATCTCTCTCGACCCTGGCGAGAGGAATGTTGTATAAACTTTTCCAGAGTGGTTAAGTTTAAAGGGTAGACTAAGACAAGCTTCTGTATTTGCAGACTACGAATCGTTGTGATGCTGAAGCTTGTGGTTATAATAGCAATCAGTGGTTTGTTGATGAGCACTTTAATCTCTGGCCATAAACACGTAGCAACACCAAGCAAAATAATGCATTCCAGTTTAGTTTGGCATGGAATGTTTAGATTTGATAATCTAAAAAAACAAATAAATAGAGTGGTAAGATAAATCGATGGATAATTGATGAATCGACCAAACACGTGACGGATGACGGGTCATCTTTCCTCCATGATTTTTATACTTGCTGTGCTGAGCTTACAACCGCAAGATGTACTTAATAGTTGGGATTTTTGGATTCTTATGTTAATTGGGCCTTGTATTGGGCCCTTATCCGAACGAATCCTCTCCTCTTTGTGTTTTGGGTTGTTGTTATCTTATCTATCTTTAGTGGGAGACGAGAATCAAACAGGTTCTAATTAATTTGTTTTTTTTTTTGTTTTTTTTTTTTAAAATTTCTGAATCCTTTTCATTAAAGGTTTCAGCGTCTTCGATTGTTATATATAGAGAGGGGAGAAGAAATCTGTAATCTCAAGACAGAACGTTTGCTTCTGTTTTTTTTTCTTTTTAAACTGAACGTTGACCTAACTTATTCCACAAGAAGAAAAAAAATAGTGAGGGATAATAAAATAGATTCTGGTTGGATGAAGAAGAAGAAGATGTCGGATCTTCCAAGGGAAGTCGAGGAGGAGGTACTGTGTCGAATTCCAATGACATCACTAAGACATGTCCGATCAACTTGCAAAAGATGGAACACTTTGTCGAGATGTGATTTTTTTGCAAAAAAGCACCTAACTCATCTAGCAGAAGAATACACAAAGGAAGACCCTCTTGTAGTCATGATGATTGATTATAGGGTTGGTTTGATGAGATTGAATCTTTCCAACACCACCGAGGACGAGAACAACGTTGTTTTAAAGCCTGAAGCTACAGTTACTGGCCTAGATCAAATCGATGTATGTGAAATCTTTCATTCAGACGGTTTATTGTTATGCATCCCCAAAGACCACTCTAAGCTTGTGGCTTGGAACCCATACTGGGGCGGGGGGCAACAACTCAGGTGGATCGAGCACACACATAATCACCACGAGTTGGACAAGTGTATCCATGGTCGTTTGGACAGGTATACGTATGGTCTCGGATACGATAGTAGCTGCACTAGTTCCTCCTCCTACAAAGTCTTGAGATTTTTTGATTATCCCCCAAAATTTGTTGAGTTCAAAATCTACAACTTCAACTCTGATTCATGGAGGATTATTGATATTCCTCCCCGATACTGGAATATAAAATTTAATGAAGCTGGGGTATCTATCAAGGGAAATACCTACTGGTTTGCATCATCAGATACTAGCGATAGTTTATTAGTCTGTTTTGATTTCACAAGAGAGACGCTTTCGTCGCCTTTGCCTCTTCCCTTTGAGGCTTTTCCTGGTCAAGATACTTTGAGTCTATCTACTACTGGTGCTAATTCGGAGAAGCTTGTGGTCTTATTCCAGCGCTGTGATACATATACGATGGAGATCTGGATTTCCACTACGATTGAGCAGCCCAATGCTTTGTCCTGGAACACCAAGTTTTTCTTATCCTCAGATATCAAACAACTCGTTGGCCCTCTCTGGCGGTTTTGGCCATTTGTGTGCTTCTTCATTGACGAGGACAAGAAAGTCGCTGTGGTTTTTGATAAAAACAACCATATGGGTTACCCAACACATGAAGTAGCTTACGTCTTTGGAGTGGATGGATCTTTTAAACGACAAGTTGTCAGAGAAACTTCAATCAAACTTTGTAGATCAACTGCTTGTTATTATGTTCCAAGCTTACTGCAACTCAACTAATCCACAACTATTTATCTGTTTTCTTCTTTTGCTTATGTTTGCTTGTTTCTTTGTCAGTGTCTCTCTTTGTCCAATGATTAAAAGAGTAAAAACATAACTTTGATAGATGTTGCCTTAAAAATCTTTGAGAACCATCCATTAGATGAAGGAAGTTCTTTTACCTTAAACAAAAAAAGAAGAAGAAAAATAACATTCACCATCAGAAAAGGAAGCTACGGACAGAGACTCTGCAACATGGTTTAGTTGCAAAATCTTAAGACGAGAAAGAAGGTCGACAGAATGAAGAAGCTTCAAGGATTGCAAGTTTGTAAACTCAGACATCAGAATTCCACGAAAATCTTCTCTTTTTAAGGCCACAGTGTTCCATGTCACGGAGAAGATTTTCACCGAAGCATTATAACAATCAACATGGCTTAGTTGCCTAGGATCTTGCAGCATTATACAGCTGACAATCAATCAATCATTCGGTGAACTCGCTTTGATATGTGTCCTCTTCTTCACTCTTCTTCAATCATTCGGTGAACTCGCCTGAAGCGGCTTGTTATGTCTGACGCCATCACAAGAAACTACATTAGACAGAGAATACTAATAACAAGAGTGAAAAAGAGCACACATATCAAAGCGAGTTCACCGAGTGATAGATTGTTTTCAGCTGTATAATGCTGCAAGATCCTAGGCACCTCACCATTCTTTTCATCCTAATTAAGAAGAGTGTTAATAATGCACAAAGCTTCTGACAGCTAAAAAAAAACCTTACTATCCAAGACCTCAAATTCTCCACTACCCACAACGTAGAAGCAGTCTCTTCTACCACCCTGCAATGGAATAAATCATAAAGATAATGATATCAGATTTTTTTGGGAATTCGGCCAGAAAAAACACGAGCTTTGCACGAATTGTCAAAAAAAAATCTTTACTTGAGCCTAGCAAAAAAAATACTTTACTTTTGTTGATTTTTGTAGTTTATTAAGCAACTTAGAGCATTAGTATAGGATTTAAAACCACCAATCAAAATATGACAAATCAGATTAAATGTTAATATTATTTCATAAAGTAGGCTAATTAAATTTTTTTTTTCAGATGTCATGATTTCCAAATTAATGTATATTAACAGAAAATAGAATTATTAATACTTAATGTCGGTATATAATTTTTAGATTTAAAAAAGAAATTTTAAAATTTAAAACAGATCCTTAAATACTATATTACCTGTTAATAAAAAAATGTATATTACCTATTAAAGTATGCTAATAAAAAATAATTAGTTTTTAAAATGTCATGAGTTCCAATTTTATGTATTTTAACATAATATAGACTAATGAAAAAATGGGAAACTGATATTAAAGGAGTTGAATGACAAAAACTAAAACATCTAAAAGAGAAACTCACTCAATACATAAATAAGAAAATTTACAATATATGAAGTATTGGATGACTATAAATAATTGTTTAAAATGACCAATCATGTTTTGACAAATCATTATATTAGTTTATTATTAATTAAAATCTTAATATTTTCAAAATTATATTAAAACGAAATTAATACTCCATATGTAACTTAAGCTAACAAAATAAATATTAATATTTTACAATTTGCTTAAAAAGGTTAAGTATTATAACAAATTGAAAAATTAAAAGCAGAATATTAATATTAACAAAAAAATTATGTCTTCTTAGGTATAATCAATCAAAATATGACACTTCACCAACTTAACTTATTACTTTTTAAAATGTCAACACTTCCAATTTTTTTTTTTTTTTAAAGAAAGCAATATAACTTAAAAGAGCATTTGGAGAGCATTGAGCAAACATTATTTGAGAACATTAGCATCTTCTAAATGCTATTTTAAAAAGGGTTTTGTAAAAAATGTTGATCGGATATTAGAGAGTATAATGTTTATGATAATGCTAGCTCTACCAATCAAGCTTTTGGTTTATATCAATTTTTTTTAGAAAAAAAATCACTAGTGATTGTGAATGATGAAGTACTTAAATTACTTTGAGCTTAAATTTCCTTTTTTCATCAGCCAAACTATGAGAGGATTCAACAATTTATGAGTAGGGAACATCAGAATTAAATTACAAAAACTAAAACATAGGTGCATACTTTTTGAAGGATAATACAATTTCGATATATAATATCGAAATAATATGATGGGGGAAAAGAAAAGGCAAAGCGACAAAGTACAATCTAGTGAAACATGACTCAACAGTACAGAATTGATAAAATCACTAATAAAAAAACTACTTATGTTTGGATTTGGTTTGAAACTTTCTTTTCCACCTGACCCTCTAAATCATCACCACCACGAGTTTGAGGATGAACTGTCAACTCGCCGGAAACTGGAGTTGATGCAAGCTTGACCATATCAATTGAATGATCCGGCACCGTTTTGGGTTTCTCTGTGTCATCGGTTTTTGGAGCTTTGTAGTATTTGTATATGACGTAGAGAATCATTTGAACTGCTCCGAGAAACGCACCCATAATGTTTGGAAGCTATAATCAAAAGAGTAAATCACATCATCAGTAATTCCATTAATCATTTGTTGAGAACAGTACTAATCTCATTAACTTCCGACATATAAAAGAAAAAACAATGTAATTGTCTCGGTTTCTCTGACGCATGTCATATAATATATGATTGTAAGCATAAAGCCAAAGTAGTGTACGGCTCAAATCATATATTCGCCTTCTTTATATAGAAGGAATTAGGGGAAAAGAGACTAATTTAAAGGTGGTGGGAAACTCTTTCCCTTTAAACATGAACCAGCAATAATAATATACTTGCGTTGTCCATTATTAATTTATTATATACTTATTAGAGATTTAATATCATAAGAAAGAAGACTCACTGCAACGTAGAAGTCTTTGATAGCAAGACCGTAGAAGAGCCACGTAATGGCGCTGAGTGTAAGAAACAATGATAGAGAGAAGGGCATAAACTCCACGCTTCTTGTTCGTATCACCACTCTCTGCAATCAATTTTTTACTTTTCACATGTTAAACACTATAATATACGTAAACATAAAGAGATGCTAATACTAGAAAAAGAAAGAGCTAAAGTTTTTAGCAAAAAAAAAAAAAAGGAAAGAGCTAAAGATATTGTATTGTTCAAAGGAAGTAGCATGGCTTTTTCCTAACACATACGTGTATGTAGCAATACGTACCATGATGCTCAAAGGAGCTGCGAAGACACAAACGGAAAACCCGACGCAAATTCCTCCAAGGACCTTCTCACGGTTCGATGCTTTGGTCAAGAGCTCACAGACAAGGATAATAGCGGCAAACCCCAAGAAGTTCAAAAGCCCAAGAACTTTCAAAGTTGATATCTACATGGTTGTTTATACTATCATCAGCTAACTTTATACAAGTGCATTTTCTAATATAACAAAGGTATATACAGGGGCATACTCTAGCTTTCTTGTTAGCATAGGTAATGAAGAGGATGATGTAGATGGTTTCGATGAAGCATCCCACAGCGTTTATGGTAATCAGAAGTAAGCCTGATCCATCTTTCTGCATAGCGTAGTAAATCCATAACGTAGCGCTAAAGAGCGCTGACACATAGGGAAGTGACTGAAAACCTTCTATCGATTTTTTCTTGCAGATCCTCACAAAAGTTGGCCTTCACGTACATGAAAAATAATATCAAGAACATTTTTAAAAATTTATACGATAAAGAAAATATGAACGAGAAAGTGAGTGTCTGAGACGTTGATGCTTACACTGGTGCCAAGAAAACAATGAATGATATGATGTTGCCTGCAAAAATACATATAACAAAGATAACATGAGTGAAAGATATTAGCAAATATTTTCAGAAAATTACATATTTAGCAGATAAACACATGTGTTAAAATAGACATGTACATATAATGTATAGTTTACATCTTTGTATTAACTTGATGTTGTTGATGAATGGTTAGATACTTACCCATGATTCCAAATGTAAACGCCAATACGTTTAGAGCCATTTTGATTGTTTTTTACTACTTTTGGATGCGATTTCCGAAGAAAATGAAGAAGGAAACAAGAGGAGATGTTCAACTCTTGTTAGCTCTAATTGAGTTTTCTTCGATATGAATTTTAACTACGAGGCCAATCATACTATATATAGAGAGAGGGTGCAATGGTTATATGTTGAGAACGTCGTCGTTTTCATGGTATAAGAGAGAGAAGAACATTGCATATTGATGGTCTCAGATATTTCTAAAGTTTTTTAAAACGGAAAATATTCCATAATTTTATGTGGTATGCACTCTTGGCGTGTATTACATTTGTGTCAAACTTTTATGCCAAACCTTGGTTTTATATTATTATCGTAGTTATTATGTGAGCTTTCTTTTTCCTTTAAACCAAAGAAGATATAAATAATATTGTGCTTAACTTATTGGTGATTTGTCCTTCTGGCATGACCAATAAAATACACCATCGATCGGCTATTAGCTTTCTAGCCAACCATTCAAATAAATATCGATTAAAGATATTTATACAATCATGTAATTTTCCAGTATTCTACCAAGACTCAACTAGCTGATTAGTTTAGTTTTTTTTTTACGTACACATAGCTATATTTTGATTTTGTGAATTACCATTCCAAAATTTTCTTGTTGAACTTTTATCATTCCAATTGCGTGGTAAAAACTACTAATGTATATATATATATATATATATATATATATATATATATATATATATTCCATAAACACTCCCATTAACTGGCGTCATGCAAGAACTTTAGCCTTACAGAATCCAAGAACGAGCACGACGACTTTCAAAATTGTAAGATTTCCATATGCCATCAATATTTGTTTGTATGTATCATAAAATTGCATGAGCTCGTGATAAAAAAGTATTACAATTATAATCCTAATATGATATATAAAATTACAATGGTTCTAATTACTTTGAAAAGGTGGATTTTGCCATCAACTAACATCTAACTACATGACAATCAACTATCTACGGTAGATATTTGCATGGATAATAATTATTATTTTGTTCAGTTAATCATGCGAGGCATTAACCCACACTAAAAAGAAATGATTGCATGTTATTACTATTGACGTTTCATTGAGATACAATCATACAACCCATGTTCACCCCTTTTGTTCCTCGTACCAGTAAAAATGAACGTTTAGGTGTATGCCACGTGTGGCATATTTTATGTTGTCTTTAAGCACTCTTGAACTTCATGATTTGGCCGCCAAAATTAGGTCCGTAACTAATTTTGTTTAATTAGCTTTCGTAACAACAAATGATAATATTATGTGTTCCCTGTGATAATGTATAGAAACAATTTGAGAAGAAAGCAAACACTAAATGTATAAAACAAAGAATAGTGCGTTTCATCTTAAGTTCTTAACTAGACCCGACTGTCCCGTGTGTAAACCGTATAGGTAAGATTCACTATCATGCTTTTTGATGTTCCACTTGGCTACTTTTCGTGTTAATCTAATTATATACACAATGTTATCGTATCCATAACAATCTTCAACTGATTGTGAGATAATCTATGTTTTCCTATCCTAAAATATTATCAAATCGGCAACATTCAATTAGTAAAATTAAGCTAAAATCACGATTTTACTTCGTCTTTTGCCATTCAAAGACAGACTTGTTGTAAATGCAAATTTGAATATCATTGGCATGGTATAGTATGCCACATGTACTGATCGAGACCACATGGACCATGTCACCATTGCTAAATATGCTGAAAATTAACATGTTTCTTGTGGAAGTTCTTATTTCTAACAATTGCTATACTTAGTATCATTTAACATCAACTTTCAATAAATATATCCGTCTAATTAGTGGAATAAATAAGTTGAATGAATCATCTTCGTTTTGTAGTAATTGTATAATGTTCACTTCAGTATACAAGGTTATGTTGTATCAATTCATTACTTAATGTATTTATTAGTAACTTTGAGAAAAGTAAAATATAACAAATAACCTATCAAAAGAGAAACAGAAAACGTATGGTTGAAACAAAAAGCGTATGAAAAGGATTGACTATCAAAACCCATTTGCATCTTGATTATTATTCCCACCTTTCGTTTTTGGTCCCTCTCAATTAATCAAAAACTAATACTGATTAAATAAATACTTTTACATTTAAAATAAGTGAAACAAGTAGCTATGAAACCTTTTACTTTATGGAGTCTCTGTGGTTCTTCTATGGTCAAAGGCAGTAGTTCCATCCAACCATGCAGATTCCTTATTAGATGGTTAACAGTCGTTCCCAACCTTTCCTCCTCGTCCTCACTTTCTTCACTCTTTTTCTTCACACATTCGAATTTAAATATATTTAACTGAGAGACTAAAAAAGATGTCGCCAAAATAGAGAATTGTAGGAGAAGAGCATCTACTTCAATACATAAGCAGTACATTAGAATCAGAATAAACATTCCGACATATCAGATTAGTATACGGTATTTACAGAATATTATACAAATCTTAAGAATGTTATTGCAATATGTAAATAATAAAATCAGGGATATATACGAAAGTATTTGGGTATGTCAGGATATAATACGGTATTTACAGAATATTATACAAATCTTAAAAATTTATTGCAATATGTAAATGGTAAAATCTAGAGTATGCTTTACTGCTAACAAAAGAGCTTTACTTATTTGTATAAGTTACCAATAATATATAGCTCGACGAACAGAGCTCTAGTGAGTGACATACTTTTTCAAATACCAAACAAAGTTATAGAATTTGTTGTGGTTTATTTTACCGAAACAAAAAATATGGCCACTAAATCACTAAAAGAACAACTAAAAGTCTTATTTTTTTTGTCTCTTCGTTGTATATACATTAGGGTTCTGAAGTTAAAAGCATGACAAACAAAGGGTAATAGGTGAACACATATACAAAGACAAAAACCTATTAATCAAAAAATGGCCAACGCCAACAAGACACAAGGAGAACAAAGCTGGCCCTTACATTTATATCCCTCATATATACATTGAAAAACGTAGCCCCGTATATATACACTTCAAGGCTTTAAAGCTGCAAAAATAAAAACTCGAAGTAAGACTTGTGTCAGTGTGTGTGTAATATGTTACCTCTAAGTTCATCGTCCACTTGAAGTGCCGTTACCCTTTAGTGGATTGCCTTCCACCTTAGCTTTTAGTCATGTCTTCACCTCTAAAATCAAGTTTCAGTGGAGCTTAAAAGTTTGACTGATTACATTTCTCTTCAACTCACTACTGACTACACTCTCAATAATATTCCAGAATTTCACATAGCCAATGATGACATAAATATAAGGAGCACTCTTTTTTATATTATTTGCCATTGCTTAAGAAAATGTATTTTAATCTTTACTGCCTCACAGAGAGCTTCCCCGTTATCTGTTAAAAGCGCGAATTTGGGCGAACAAACTCACCATCTCATGGAATATATATAAAAAAATATGAGAATGAAACAAAGCTGCAACAATTATAACTGAGAGGTCTGAATAATCAAGTTTTCATAAAAAAAAAGAAGTTATTCTCTAATGATAAAGTTTCTACAAATCTCAGTAAATCATAAATACAACCCCTGTTTTTAAATCCAATCTAAATAGTTACCTAATTCTTCCAGAAGTAAAAAAAAAAAAAAAACTAAGTTAAAGAGGCAAAGGAGGTGGTTAAAAAAGGAGTAAAAAAAGGTCACTTCTTGGACTGAAAGCTTCTGATGATGACCATACTCATGTCAGCGTAACGCTTAGCACAGTGTGTGAGACATGAATACTCACTCGAGCTGAACTTGCTACTCGGTGCGCTTGTAACGCATTTGTCCCAACACACGCTTGTCAGCTTCGCCACCGCTTCGTTCATCATCACTCTTTGCTCTTCTTCCTGTTCATAGGTTTCAACCAACCATTAATTACCTAATTTGCTATAAACCTCGATTTCCATGTGAGATTAAACCAAAGAGTTTATTAGCTTTGTTTCATTAGAGACTTACATTAAGGAGGCGAACCAATTCAGGACTGTTGGCGGCGGAGGGATCCATAGAGTGTCTCTGTTTGAAATCTAATTTGTCTCGGCCGGCGACTGAATACCCCTAATGTTGTCAACTAAAGTCTTAAACCCACAGAGAGAGGTCTATTCGATAAATAAATATAGAAAAGCCCATTGGGCTTAAGATCCTTTTTTTTTTATCAAACTGGGCTTAGCGTGATCATTATTAGGTGTAAATAAACTTTAGTCAGCAAAAGTGTTTCCGTAATTTCCCTATCAACTAATTTAAGTGGTCTATCTGTTATTATCCCACTCATCATAATTATCATTCCTTAACTGAACCCCCTAATTAAATAAAATTTAAAAAGTTTTCGAACATTCTTTAGATGTTACACAAAAAGAGTTGTTAAAACTTGTCTCCACATCCCCTAAACAGAAATTAAAATTTAAAATCATATACCAAATCTTAAAGAGTCTAAACTATATCGTTTTCCTACATGAAAACGGAATCTTTGGGGGTCAAAGGAGGAAAAGAGGATGGAACAAGACAGAGGGAGTTGCTGGCCCGTAACTTGTGTAGAAAGAAGAAGAAAAACAAAGAAAATAAGTAAAATGTGGTGCAAAGAAGACTTTTTGACAAAATAGTAGTTGGTTGGTTAGGAAGACTTATCATTATTAAATTCATATTCAAAGAAACGCATGCAAATTGCATTATTGTTAACGCGAATTTGTCAAAGGAAAAGGGCTGAGCGAGCGCGTGGTCAACACGAAGAAGAGAGAAAGTTTCACCAGCTTTCGTTTGCGCTCTCTTCTTAAAAATCAAACCAAACCCACCTATCTTCCTCTCCAAATCTCCACCAACTAACTTCTCATCTCATCCACATTGAACAACCTTTTCTCTCTTTTCCATTTCTAGAGGCATTTTAGATCGTTCCTCACACACGCCTCTCTCTCATCAGCGGTCTGCTTAAACGTATGTTTTGTGTCTTCTCTCTGTTCTTACCCAGTTTTTGTGATTTCACATTGATTATATTATACGTGTGATTGATCTGATTTAGGCCTAGTGGTTTGATTCAGAGGTCGTTTGCAATTGTATGCTAACTGTTCTCCAATTTAACGACTTTTCGGTTCTATAATCTGGAATTAAGATTTTGGTATAACTGTGTGTATTCAAAAATTGTTTATTTTAGTTTTTTTTTGTTTTCTTCAATGGTTTAGTGTTGTCATTTGTAGTTTATGTGGTTGTAAGGACGCAGGTCTCATGCTTCCTTTGTTTGTACTTGTTTCAGATTCTTCTCAGCACAACAAGAATGGCTAACTGTCCTGGAGATTCAAACCAAACTCACTTAGACATTCTCCGTTGCCCTTTCTTGAGGAACATCAATGAGCCTACTAACCTCTCCTTCTCTTCATCCTTGCCTTTTCCCTTGCCTGTAAGCAACACACCGAAACAGTTTTAAATCTTGTCTCCATCCATCAGATGCTTTTACTGACTACTAATAACTCCTTTCAGGTGCGAGCAGGGCAAGGACCAATTTTTGAGGATGGACCCAATTTTGACACTGCATTTAGGCTTTTCCATGGTCAAGATGGTGTTGTCCCTCTCTCGGACAGCCCTCGTGCTGGAGCAGAGAAGCCTGAACTTTCCTCTCCTGCATTCCATCCACTTGCTGCTAAGGCGGCTACAATTAGTCTCTCCTCCTTTGGTCATGGAGGGCCTTTTGGATTTGATGCTTTTTCCGACATGTTTAAGAATCAAAAGAAGAAGAAAGACTCTTCCAAAAAGAAAGATTCTTCCTCTAAGGTATGAGATCATAACTCAAAAACACCTGAAACGTACAATATCTTGGCTTATAAGATAAAACTCTTAAAACATAGCTTTACTTGTTGTTTTTGCTCTTACAGGGAGGAAACCACGAGTCTATGAGTGACGACTGGCTTCAAACAGGAAACTGCCCAATTGCTAAATCATATCGAGCTGTAAGTGGTGTGGCACCCCTCGTGGCAAAGCTCCTGCAACCCCCTCCCGGAATGCAATATAAGTGTCCTAAAGCAATAGTCGCAGCTCGAGCAGCCATCTCTAAAACAGCTTTCGCCAAGAACCTCCGGCCACAACCTTTATCATCCAAAGTACTAGTCATCGGGATGCTGGGGATGGCCCTGAACGTGCCTCTAGGTGTTTGGAGAGAGCACACTGAAAAGTTCTCTGCATCTTGGTTTATAGCTCTTCACGCAGCGGTTCCTTTCATTGGAATACTGAGGAAGTCAGTGTTGATGCCTAAGATGGCGATGGTTTTTACCATAGCAGCGTCTGTTATGGGACAAGTGATTGGGTCAAGAGCAGAGAGGTACAGGCTCAAGTCAGTAGCCCAGAAGAAACTGATGTTGACAGGACCAGGTAAAGTGGATGAAAGGTGCGGTGGTGATAAAGTGATTATGAAATGGAATCCCATGTTGCTTGAAGTAGCAAGTCCAGTATCTACACGAGCTGCTAGTGTTGTCTGCTAAAAGCTTTATGTTTCTTTTTTGAAAAACTCGATATATGTATAGTTGTTTTTTTCGGCCAATTGTATTTGAGAATTTTTAAAATGTTTGTGGAAGATAAGAATAAGTGTTGTTTTTCTTATTTTATACACATTTTTAAAAAAATGAAAGAAAATGATTTTCTATAAATTAATATAGATGATAAGTTTAAGCTTTTCTTAACTCTAAGATGAATCTTCCAAAAATACTTATAATCTTACTCACATTGCAATTATGTTATATACTCACACTACTATTTTATTAAATGATTGTCACGTAAAATGTGTCATTTTGATATCCACTAAAATATTTGACATTATTTTTAGTTAAATATGCAATTTATCGAATATTGTATTCAGTAATAGTATATAATATCTTGATTATTATATAATAAAATCTGTTTTTCATAATATATATTAACATATTTCATATTTTTCATATGTTGAAGAACATATTTTATTTATATATAAATGCATAAAAAAATTATCTAAAAATTAGAAATTTTATATAAAATAGAACCTATTAAAATGTTATATCCCGCTTGACTCAAGTCTTATTCTCATAATAACTGGAAATTATTCTATTAAAAATTTCTAGATTATTTTTTATCTATGAAAAAATTAGTAAATAACAAAATTAGTAGCTTATCCTTAGCTAAATTGATTTTAGCTACATATTGAATGTTTCAACATTACATATATGGTTGTGGTTAATTGATATTTTTAGGTGATGATATGTTTTATAAACACAAAGATGAAATTTCAGAAAATCTTTTAGAATAAAAAATAAAAAACCTAACCAGTCAATTTCTTTTAGCTTTTTCCGGATCATCATACAAAAAATTTCAAAGACTTCTATATATGTTTCACATATATGGCCTTATATATCACACAAACTAACAAAACATTCTGTTGCTCACAAAAAAAAACTAACAAAACATTTATTTGCAAAAAAAGAAATACAATGTCAACATCAAAATTTGCTTTATTTTGTATCGTCCTGATTTTCCTTGGTAGTGTTCATGAAGGTTTTTGTTCGAATCCTTTATCATCACTCCGTTAAGAACATAATCATTTTCTCTATCATTATCAATTATTTTTTATTTTTTTAATTATACAGCTGCTAACTCCAAAGTTGATGCTCGGCAACCATATTGCTATAGGAAAAGTGATACTGAATGGTGTTGCATGCAAAAATCGAAAGGGTGTAAAGCCATCAAAGTGGATTGTGACGCGATTTGTAAACGCTAACATAGTCTTTGGATTTTACAGAAGAAAATTTATATAATTATATATTTCAAAAGTTTTCGTACTTCTATTATTCTATTTTAAATAATAAATACAAATCTTGTTCTACAGGAACAATTATTGTTGTCTGTTAAAAGATTTTGATATTTTTCGAAGAGTTTAATTTGTTTTTCTTTTTTTTCCTGAATTTTTGTACTTGTATTTAATAAATTTATATATATTTTAGAATAAAATCATAATTAAGTGTTAATTTTTATATGTATGATGTAAAAACGTAGCTGGTTGAATAAAACAAAATTACATAACTAGGAAATACAATATAAACTATAAATTAATATTTAATAGACTAATAACTACATAAAATTTTAAAAAATTACAGCTCGAATTAGACCAATTCAAAAATAGAATTGGTCACAACTTTTATCATCCAATGTACTAGTGATTGGGATGCTGGGGATGGTCTCTGAACGTGCCTTCAAGGGTTTGGAGAGAACACACTGAAAAGTTCTCAGCATTTTGGTTTGTAGCACTACACGCAGCGGTTCCTTTCACATGTATACTGAGGAAGTCAGTGTTGATGCCAAAGATGGCGATGGTTTTTACCATAGCAGCATCCGTTATGGAACATGTGATTGGGTCAAAAAGCAGAGAGATATAGGCTTAAGTCATTAGCTCAGAAGAAACTGATGTTGACAGGACCAGATAAAGTGGATGGAAGGTGCAGTGGTAATACAGTGGTGATGAAATTGAATCCCATGTTGCTTGAAGTAGCCAGTCATGTGTCTACACGAACTGCTAGTGTTGTCTACAAAAAAAAAAATTGAAACTGACTTTTCAAATAATATTATAGAGATATATAGCAAATTTGCTTTGAAGAATAAATAAAACATAAAAGAATAATGATTTGAGAAATAAATAAAGTGAAAAGGTATTTTCGATACCCTTGTGGAGTTATTAACTTGATGCTCAAATCATCATTTGAATCCGCCAAATGTTGCTCGTTATCTCCTAGCAAATTGCTTGAATTTCTTTCCTAGTATTTTTATCACCGTCGTACAAGAAAACTAATAAGGCGCGAGTCAAATTTCGGACCAAAACAAATTAGGTTGGAATGCATCACACGATGTTGATATGCTCTTACAGGTTCTGGCAAGTCCCCTTTGTATCAACTTCGTTTACAGAAAGTTGAATTTGTTTCTACATAAAAACTGGATGAGCAAAATCCACTTTCAGCTTGAGAGTAACATCTGACCATATTGTATGTACGTTTTATTCTTTACGGAAAAGTACTGCATATAAGTTATTTTGTATAAGCATGTTAATTTCATTTAATGAATGGGAGGAGTTGTAAATGATTACAAAGTTTTTCTTTCCAGAATAGAGACTATATACCTTGCCAAAATAATAGCAAACATCAGTCAAAAAAAAATAATAGCAAACATGTATAAGTTATATGCAGTTTTTCATGTATTTGATCCTTTGAACTGCTTATTTGATTCGACTAATGATATGTTGCCGAGTTTGAAATACTATTCCACCCACGTCCTAGGCTGTTGCTTTGACTTTATATGTTCTTCTTCTATCTTTAAACTGATTCTCTGACAAATCAGCTTTGTGCTTGCTATCAAACTCTTTCTCAATATGATTAACTATCATAGGTTGATAATTTTTGTTTTTACTTTGATTATTTATTTATTATTGACTCTATAATGAATGTTAAGTTCAAAAAATAAACTGAATAAGTTCGTTACAAAAATAAACTGTTTTTTTCTGCCACCTCACATATTTTTTCACATATTAAATTTAGGGTGTTTAAAAACATATGATAAAAATCATTTTTTCCAAAAATAACATATTACAAAATATGATGTAAATGGATTATTATTTACAAAAATTAGTTATTACTAATCAAATTTTTATAAATAATAAGATATGTTATATTTTATGAAATAACAACTAATAGGTAAAAATTGTTATGTCCTTATTTGGTTCATTTGAATATGGCCCAAGGATTTTCTTTTTAGCTTCTAAGAAGAATCGTGATCTTAATTAGTTGTTTTTTTTACCAAATTTGATCTTAATTGTTGTTAATTATCTAATAGTTTTTTCTAAAACACCAACTACTATTGAAAAAAAAATCACGGCTGTAAACAAAGATGTGTTACCAAATTTAATGTATTCAAACAGCAAGTGCCCATCTGTTTAGACAGATGATTCGATTATCCAACGTCCTCAAATATATTGTTTTGCGATCTCACCCACATGCTATTTTCCTATTAATTATCTTCTTCTGACCATCTCTTCTTTTCCAACCCATTTACTCTTCTCTTTCTCTTGTCTTCGTTGAATTTTGGGATCTTACACCACAGCAAGTAACAACACCACCAACTATATATTTGTCTTATTTTTCCTTTTGGTTTTGATCTTTGTAACAATCTATAAGGAAAGTAAAAGCTTCAATTTGAATAATAATGGGAGGAAATGGAGGGAAAAGAACGCCATCAATGAATCTTGCGGTTCAAGTGTCGTTGAGACTGTTAGCCATTGGCACCGCATTGGCCTCCATGGGGCTCATGATCACTAACCATGAAGTCGCCTCTGTTTATGGCATTTCTTTTGAGGCTAAATACAGCGACTCATCAGCCTTTAGGTATATATTCTCTATTGCTCATTGCATCAAGGTGCACATACTGATCTAAAATGATGGAATTAGCAACATCAATCTGCGTCATGAAATTCACATTTAAAGTACATATGTAGGACAAATAATTCACAGATTTTGGTGGGAAAAATTTGCAAAAAAAAAGAAGAGAAATATCTCTCACGTAGAAAAACATATGTAAAATAAATTAATTCTTAATTTTTTTCACGTCTCACTCATCCACATGTCGTTTATCTTTAAACCATTGATTTGTTCTCGTGACTAATAGTAGCCAAAACGGCAAAGCCACAACCATTTGTATTTTGTAAACACAACACTGATTGTTGCAATAAAGTAAGAGATCGAGTAATGAATTAGGACATGCATGCAATGAAAGTATGTAAACATTGTTACGTTTCGCAGGTATTTGGTGTACGCAGATATAGCTATCTCCGCCTTGACATTATTCACGCTCGCATGGGCTTGTTTAGCTGTCCGCAAACAAGGACTTGTTTTTGTACTCTTCTTCTTTGATTTGGTAATTACTATCCATTTTCCAATCTAAATATTTGATATGGGTATTCGACATATGAACGTTTAGAGATGGGGTTGAAAAATGTTGTACAGCTTGCGACGTTGACGGCCATGTCAGCTTTCTCTGCGGCCACGTCGGAGGGTTACGTTGGAAAGTACGGTAACACACACGCCGGTTGGCTTCCGATATGCGGTTATGTACATAGTTACTGCAATCGTGGGTCTCTCTCACTCGCCTTCTCCTTTGCATCTTTTCTTCTCTTGTTCATCCTTACTGTCCTATCTGCCTCCGCTGCTCGTCATCACTAAAGATTCTTTTGTTTATATCATATATTATACAATTTCTAACAATTCTTCAATCTTTGTTATACACTTAGATTTTATAAGATTATTATAGAAAGAAATTGTATGATTCGGTGTATTATTTGTTTTTATATTTTTTAACTTTACTGTGATACTCCCTATATAAGTATTTGTATATAAAATTTGAGAAAAC
The DNA here is from genome assembly GCA_932364175.1 of Eruca vesicaria subsp. sativa. NCBI lineage: Eukaryota > Viridiplantae > Streptophyta > Magnoliopsida > Brassicales > Brassicaceae > Eruca > Eruca vesicaria. Next base: position 231,685 of record CAKOAT010630709.1, read on the forward strand.
AAAAGATATTATAACGAAAAGACATCATCATCATCAATGGATCTCTCCAAAGAAAAATTTGAAGAGAATGTAGCCAGAACCAATAATAGTCACTTGACAAATTTTTAAGGGGCCGTTGAAGTAACTTGTATTTTGGTTTGGGCCTGTTCTAGTGTGTGACAATAATAGTCTCACTTGACACAATGTGGGACCCATAGCAACATGTGCCGAAGATAGGCCTCAATCCCGAAGAACAAACCTAGGCCACAAAAACAGTAGAATGTGCTTACGTCTCTTAAAACGGCGCCGTATTATTGTCTTCTAATCTCCATCAAAAAGTTTTCCCCTCTCAAGAGATTACATCTTATCCAACTTGAGTTTGCAATAGGAGAAGCCATTTTTTTCTCCTAGTCTCTGACCTGTATATTGAGCTTTCATCTCTTTCAATGGCTTCCTTGTCAGCCACTTCTCTGAGCTTCAAAGCTCCCTCCATACAATCAACCAGAATCTCTCAGGTGACTTTACATCTTCTTCTCTTCAAGACTCGATATATAGTATACATATAGTAGACATCTATTGTGTGTCCTTCCACTTAATAATAGTTAACTTAAGATTGGAGTTTCGTGTTTTTTTTTTCTATATTAATGTTCAAAAGCCACCAAAATATAACACAATTAGCTTCGAATAATGTTAATTATCAGGTGTTAAGGAAACCCTCAAGTTTTCAGTCTATCTCCTTTGGTCGTTTCCAGTCTTCAAAGAGCCTTCGTCTTCAAATCAGTTGTGCAGTAAGTAAAAGATGAATTCTATGATAAAAATGTGATAAAAAGTTGATTTGTGACATGTGAGTTGTATACGTACAGGCAAAACCAGAGACAGTGCAGAAAGTGAGTGACATTGTAAAGGAACAGTTGGCTTTGTCCGCTGACACTCCGCTCACTGCTGAGTCCAAGTTCTCTGCTCTTGGCGCTGATTCTCTTGACACCGTATGTTATATACTAATACTCTCTCTGTTTCGTATATTAATGTGTCAAATATGTTAGGTCATTAGTAACGTTGGTGAATATGGATGCAGGTGGAGATAGTGATGGCATTGGAGGAGAAGTTTAACATAAGTGTGGAGGAAACTGATGCTCAGAACATCACGACGATTCAAGAGGCGGCTGATTTGATTGAGGATCTTGTTCAGAAGAAACCTGCGGCTTAAACTCTCCCGGTTTAACACAAACCGGCTGTCTTTTTTTCTCTTTTCCTTCTTCTGACCTTTCTTGGTTTCTGAGCATTTTATTTTGATATTATATTAGACCGTGTGTTATTTTTTCTTCTTCTTCTTCTGGAAGTTAAGATTTGACGTTGACGATGAGAAAACTTTGTTTGGTACGTTGAGATTGATTCATTTACCGTGATTGGTCTTATATGACGACGAATATATAATATGACATTGCTTTGTTAGTTGTAGCTAACTTTCTTCAGAGATTGAAAAAGTAGAATTGATTTCGGGTAACGACTAGTTAGTATAATGTTAAAAGTTTTGGGTGTTAGGTGGCATAAATTTTGGAGGCCATCTAAGTTCTTTTTGAAAAGGATTAAGATATGTTGTTAAAATAGTTTGAAGTTTTGACACAAGAGTACGTATCCAAAACCTGAAAAAATGGTAAGTGACTATGGTAATGTTTGTGATGGATATATAAAAACATTACCTCTAAACCAACCATTAATTTTAATCTGATTTGTTTCCTATGTGGAAGCCTCTACTACTCCAGCATCCCTCATTTTTTAGATATTTTTCTATTGATTTGTGGAACAAGTACATATGCTATAATAATTTGAATACTATTAAACAAGTTGGATTTGCTGAGAGGGAAAACAAAAAACAATTAAAAACTGGGACCCACGTTCTCTCAACTTCCTCTCCCTCCCGCCACCGTTCCGTCTCCACGACTATTAGCGTTTACCTCTTCTCCGATATTCATCTCTTCTCCCCCTTCCCTCTCACCTTGTTTGTTGACTCCGTCTGTTAAATTTTTCATTTCACCATCTCTTTGTATAGAGTAAACATATAAGTTTGTGTGATTATTCTATAAGCCGGAAAGGATGGCACGGAGGCGGTGGGAAGCTTCGGATAGTATCAGCTCAGCTAATTCTTCACCTGCGATGTCTCCTTCGCATCGCAGCGTAGGAGGGGGAATCACAGGCAGAGGCACGCTCCGGAAGCAAAACGCAGCCGAGCTACTAGCTAAAGTCATGGAGAAACGTGACTACGATTATGATTACGACGACGACGACGAACACGAAGATCTCTACCAGGTCCAACTTCCGCCTCTCTCTCGGGATCGAAGACGAGATGATAATCGAATCGGCAAGGGAACCGTCAGAGGTAAACCGGCTCAGGCGGTTAGACCGGTCTTAATCCCGCCTAAGTTTGACGATGAATCCGACGGTGATGAACCGGTGAAGATTCCTCCAAAGAATGTGGCGGTTAAACCAATCAGACTCCCGCTTAAATTTGACGATGAGATCGACGGTGACGAAACTGCAGCCGATTTTCCAGTGAGGATTCCTGAAAAGAATGTTAGTGGTCAGAAAGAAGCTCCGGCGGTGAATCCGATCGCACTATCTCCGCCTAAGTTTGACGATGAAGTTGATGGAGACGAAGTGGTGGTGCAGGATCAAGAGGAGATTCCTCAAAAGAACGGTAGTGCTGCACTCAGGGTTAGAGTTCCGGCGTATTCGCGTCGGAATCCGATTGAGGATTCTGAGCTGAACGGAGATAGGAAAGTCAATGTTCAGTTTGACGTGCCGGCGAAACAATCGGAGGCTCAGTTAAAGTATAAGAAAAGGTAAAAAAAAGAAAGAAGAGATTGGAGGTTATTGTTAAAGTCTTTGCTTCTTTTGATTGTCTTGTATTTTTGATGAGATTTCTGGGAACGAACGAGTAGTTTCAGGTTTAGCTCTGCAGACAATTTATCACAGGAGGAAGATGATCGAGAAGCTTCGGCCTTGCGTGATGAAGTACGTGCTTCTCTAAACTCCATGTAAAACTGCTTCTTTTTTTGGTTATAATAACTGATCACCAGTTTAATTATCATTGCAGTTAGATATGCTTCAAGAAGAAAATGATAATATACTGCATAAGGTAAGTGTGACATCTTTTTCTCTATCTGTCTACCTCTAATCTGCTGCCTTCTGGTACTTGATGTGTATAGTCTTGCGTTACTTGCATATGCAGCTCCAACGCGCTGAAGAAAGACGTGAAGCAGCAGAAGCAAGGGCTAAAGAGCTAGAGAAACAGGTGTTTATGATATATCCAATACAGTTTTGTAGACATGTTCTTTATATCCTATGTTGATTTTAACTTCTAAGCTCGGTGTGACTTGCAACAGATTGCTTCTCTAGGTGAAGGTGCAAATTTTGACGTCAAGCTCTTGAAGAGGTTTGGTTTTCTTTGCCTTTATTATAACACCTTCATTTACTAAAAAGTTGCTTTTTCACAATGTTTCTGATCCCTTCAGGAAAGAAGCAGCATTGCGTCAAAGAGAGGTCTGTATTGCATTCATATTTGAATTCTCCGAGCTTGCTTTGACAGTAGTTTATAGAAACGGGAGTACATCAATCTATTGCAGGCAGCATTAAGGGCTGCTGAACAGAAGAGAGATGGAAGAAGCAAGGAAACTGATGCATTTTGTGCAGAACTTCAGGTACGGTGTTTGTTAGACATCGACGTGTTCTCTACACTTTATGATATTAACCTGTCAACTTGACAAAGAAATGATCCTCTCGTCTATGCTGTGCTATGATCAGAGCTTAAAAGATGAAGCAGATAAGGCCGTGGAACAGCTCCAGGACGCTCAAGCTGAAACAAAGTCTCTTCGGACAATGATACATAGAACGATTTTGTCTCACGAAGAAATGGTTTGCTCAATAAACTAAACCAAAATTTTGTGCCTTGACCGTTTAACACCACCTTCTTTGTTTGATTTAACTATATGATTGACATCTTGTAGGAGGAAGTTGTTCTAAAGAGATGCTGGCTTGCTCGTTACTGGGAACTAGCTGTTCAACACGGTAGTTAAATTCTCTCTTCTAGCTTTATAAGAAGTAGCTTGCTCTTATCATTCACTTCACTGTATACTGACATGGACTAGCTAATCAGTTATCTTACTAGAGGGCGTTGGTCAACGATATTACTTGCCGCCATCATTTGAAGTTATTTACTTATGCGCCTAATTGGTTCACTCTTAGGAATTTATAAGGATATAGCTCCATCAAGACATGAACATTGGTCAGCTCTAGCTCCTCTTCCCTTTGAAGTTGTCATTTCAGCGGCCCAGAAGCCTGAAGACTCCTGGCAGACAGGTTTGGTTCTCGATTCCCCCACCAACTTTCTCACAAAATCAACTGATAACATCACATATCTGTCAGATGGTAGCGATCGCACTTGGAGCAAAGTCGTTAGTAAATTCAGTGATGCAAATGGAGACGGAAACATAGAGAGTATGCTTGCTGTTGAAGCGGGTTTGCGTGAGATAGCATCCTTGAAGGTAAAACATTGCCCATATTATAATCTTAATTTGATGTTTTTAACTGAAAAAGCTATTTCTCAGAAGATAACTTCTCATATATATATATGATATCATGTGCCTCACAGGTCGAGGATGCTATAATGCTTGCATTTGCCGGGTTCAGACAAAGGCATGTGGTCCGACAATCCGACACTGGTAAAAATATATCTAAAAATTATTGGCACATATATGAATGATATACGAGAGACACTCATGTGGTTTTAATATCCAGATCCCAGGGTGCAAGGGGAACCCAAGTTTGCCGAAGCATTTGGTGAGTCGCTTTCTTTAAACTGTTTGTCTGACTATCTACACAGAGTGATCATATAAGCAAATAACCATCTTAACAAAACTTATCCTTTTAGTGCTTCGGGCCTTCATCTATATTTTATTATATGTTGAGCAAGAAAGGGCTTACTGTTACTGATAAAATAGTTCCTATGAATTTTGAATGCAGAGTTGAGTCACGATGAGCAACAGGATATTCTCTTTAAAGAGGTAACAGTTGAGGCTTTTACTTGGCAGGATCATATTCATTGACTAAAAATCACACATTTTAATGTTCTAGGCATGGCTGATGTACTACTGGAAAAGAGCTAAAATCCACGGAGTGGAAAGTGATATCGCAGAAGACCGTCTTAAGTTCTGGATCAGCCGTATCGGAGAACAGCCAACATCACATGATGCAGTTGATGGTAAGCTAGTTCATATACTGTTATCTAGTAGTATACAAGACTCTGATTCTTTCTTTGTTGTATTTTTGGGAGTGACAGTGGAACGAGGTATGAGGGAGCTAAGGAAACTTGGAATAGAACAACAACTGTGGGAAGCATCTCGCGCACAACTCACTGACTCCACTTTTATTCCTTCTCTTTCCGTTTCTGACTCTTGCGATGAGTGATGAGTGACGACCAGTTTTAGTCTCCTCTCTGCAAGTTATGACACACACACACATACACACAAAGGTTATCGTCATCATTAACATCTCATCACTCTTCCAAAGTGTATATGCTTTGCTTTCAGACTTGTGCCTCTTGTTGGGCTTTATGTTGTTACTTGTATAACACTCTTCTTTTTCATTCCTTAACCAAAATCTAATAAAAATATGGTTTGGTTCGGTTAAGAACAAGCCAATGATAAAACGCGCCTGTGAGACTCCCCCGCATTACTGTGGGCCCCATGGAAATCGAAAGGCAGATCATCCTCCTATCTTATCCACAGGATAACCGATAACACTTACTCACAGCAAGGAGCTTCAAACAGAGTACCCAAACTCCTTCCGAGAAATGACGATTTCTCCTTCCCTACTATCCTCCTCCTCCTCAGTCTCCCACTTCCTCCCTCGCTTCCCAAACTCCACCAGGCTCAATGCACTTCCTTCACGTACCAGAGCCCTCACCGTCCTCGCAACATCCGTAACCGACCTAACCTCCGTCGACAGCACAACCATCGCCGTACTCGGAGGCGGATCCGTAGCAGCTCTAGCGACGATCGTCTCCCTAACGGATCCGGAGAGGAGGCGGAAACTGCAAGCGGAGGAAGTCGGGGGAGGCGACAAGGAGGTTGTGAGGGAGTATTTCAACAGCACCGGGTTCGAGCGGTGGAGGAAGATCTACGGAGAAACCGACGAAGTGAACCGCGTCCAGAAAGATATACGAATCGGCCACGCCAAAACCGTTGAGAAAACGATGCTTATGTTAACTGAAGAAGGTTCGTTAGCAGGCGTAACGGTCTGCGACGCTGGTTGCGGAACTGGATTGCTCTCGATTCCACTTGCTAAGGAAGGTGCGATCGTCTCCGCTAGCGATATCTCTGCAGCTATGGTCGCCGAAGCTGAGATGAAGGTAAGCTTCTGTGATTTCGAATTTCAAAATCTTATTGTTATGTGTAACTGACAATCATTTTTCATATTATTAATTGACAAACTATGAATGTACATATAGGCGAAGCAGCAGTTAGGATCAGAGAATCTACCGAGATTTGAAGTGAATGATTTGGAAAGCTTGAGTGGGAAGTATAACACAGTTGTATGCCTAGACGTGTTGATACATTACCCTCAGAACAAAGCTGATGGGATGATTTCACACCTCGCTTCGTTAGCTGAGAAGAGAGTGATTCTGAGTTTCGCACCGAAGACGTTTTATTACGATATCTTGAAGAGGATTGGTGAGCTTTTCCCAGGTCCTTCAAAGGCTACGAGAGCTTATCTACATTCGGAGGCGGATGTTGAAAATGCTTTGCGTAAGGTTGGGTGGAGGATCAGCAAGAGGGGACTTATTACAACTCAGTTCTACTTTTCTAGGCTTATCGAAGCAGTTCCAATGTAGAGCATTTTTGGAAGAGAAAAAAACATTCTTATTCATCTGTTGATTATTCCTTAGCAGTGAGTAGGAACTATGCTGTCTAGGCAAAACTCACTGAAAGTGGTGCACTTCTTCAGGAGTTGGTTTATAGTTCTATAGCTATTCACTGTTTAATGTTATATCAAATGTAATATGTAACTTTACTATATGCTCAGAACTCTTGCGGAAGATTTGCAACAATCATATTGAAGGCCTTAAACTAAAGTTGGGCTAACATTATATGCCTTTATCTAAGTAAAGAAGGAACATAGCAAGTAAACACTGTATATGATGATGATGATACATAAGTGAGTGTTGGTTGCCATTACAGTAGAGAATTACAAAGAGAGAAGAACAAGAAAAAGCGGGAATAATATGTCTGCCTTTACCTACTCTTGCAAAATGAAGGATCCTTTGATTGGTTTATCAAGTGTAGATTGAGGAAATATATTCAAAGGAGAGAACACATCGTTGTTGATGCTTGACGATGACGGAGCCGGTTTGAACTCGTACGGGCCTTCCTTTGGTCCCCATACCTGAAAGATGAGCAAGAAAAACCCAAATCAAATGAAAGTTCTCCACACCAAGACAAAAGGAGGATACATGAGGAGGAAATTGGATTGAACCTGGTTTCCATCATCATCAAACCCGCGATCCCAGAGGTGTATCTCATTGTTTTTCAGGACTGTAAGATCAGATGTACAATAGCTTGCACCATTCTTTTCATTTCGGATGCAAAGGAAGAAGAAACAAAACGTTAGTAGTACAAATGGAGTGTACATGTGACTAATGAAGTGTAGAGTTTTGATGTGTCAGAGGAAACATACCCATGAATTTGGGAAACCACCAGGTGGAGCTGATCCTTCATATAAGCAACGCTTTCCGCGGTCGCAACAGCTAAGTTGTATGGTTGTCAAATGCTCCCCTATGTCCTGTAACTCAATGCAATGAAACTTTGTGACACCAAAAAAAACATCTCTACAAGAAACATGTACCATCAATTATATGGGTGACTTACACCAATAACTTCTTCGGGAAGCGGGCGTTGGTCCTTTGGGCGGTCACAGAAATTTTTGTACTCCTCAGCATCTCTAATTGCATATGAGCTCACCTAGTGAAAAAAAAGAAGAAGAAGATAAAACACTGTTTAGAGCTAGCTAATCACTTGAAAAATACTTTAATACAGCTTTTGTGATCAAGAGAACATGTATAAATCATCTCCTCACCTCGACATCACATTTCAGTTCCTTTGGGCAAGGCTTAACCATGTACAATCTCTGCAATCCAAACAAAGATATAATCAGAGAACTGGTTCACAAGGATTCAGGCCTAAAGAACCAACATAAGGTGCAGAAAGCATACTTGTCTAAAGGGTTTTTGAGGTGTTCTCCAAAATGCCTGAGAACAGAGACTAATATAGCTTAACATATAACATACACAAAAGAGATTATACAAATACACAAAATGAAAAAGAAGTTGAAACTACTGACCTGCTCGAGATACAAAACCTGCGAACCATCCACCATCTCAGCTGCTGGACAGCTCATCATTCTGCACATCGCATTTCTAAAGCTTATAACCACATTTCAGAAGGCTGTTACAGTTACTTACCAAGAAGCACATACAGCTTAACTGAGCTTCAGTAACACTAGACATAGTTAACAACCCAATTCACCATGAGTGATAAAGAACAATACCAAACCTTATGTTGAAGTAATTATCAGGATCCTTTGATGCCTGCTCCTTTGAAAACTTTTAGTAAAACAAAAAAAAACAAAACCTTGAATCAGCACAAAGTTTTCATCTTTTTTTGGGGTAAAACTATGAAATTCAATAAAGCTAACGAAAGTAGAGAGAGACCTTCTCGCCACTGAGAGAGCGAGAGACGACTTGAGAGTGGTCCCAGCGAGTGGTGGATTTCGTGAGACGCTTCAGGAGAACAGCGCCGCCGATCAGAAACAGAGCCTTCGCTACCAAACCAGGAGCCCTGCTCCACCCGGACGAACTCGACTCCGGATCCGAACTTGACCCGGTACCCATAAAAAAAAAAAAGCTTCCTTTCGTCTCAGTCCAATCCTTGTAACGTTAGCATCTGATGTTTCGTCAAAGGCCTTAGCTTTAAGCCGAATCAGAGCTCGTGAAGCAGAAGATTGGATGAGGAGAACGTGACGACAATCGGCGTTGTTGGGCTTCGAAACACTCGAGTGTTTGGGAACTAGTGGTGAGGTTACTTGCCACGTCATCATTTTTAAGCCAATAAGTACATTTTTCTCATAACATCTAACTCAATGGGTGCATTATCCCCACTTTTATTATTTTCACATAGAAATTCTAGCAGAAGTTTTGCTGTAATTGATGGAAAATTACCCATAGAAAAGGTCAATGGTTTCACGATTTTACTTCACATGTAAAGTATAATCTTTACTAAATAAAAAAAAACAAAACAAAACAGTTTTGAGGTTTGCACTCATATTGATTTTGGACTGCTCACGTGTCATGTGGCAATTCATTTCTGCTCATGTGATGTAATCTTGAGAATTTGATGAATCATGTCTTCTTAGTAGATGATGTCTTCTTCAGGCAAGGAATCAAAGATGAAGATGGGATATCTCGAATAACTTTGTTGTACCATCTCTTTGTTGTAGCCTTCTTTGTTTCCTGATCAGTAATTGTTGTTTTATTTTCAGAGAGTGTTTCCACATCCAGCAGCAGTACCTTAAGACTTTCTATCTGTATTATAAAATAAAAAGGTCACTACAAAAAGTTATAGATATGAAGGTGGAAAAGTAAATATTGAGCTTATCAATTACCATGATGTATCCAAAATCATCTGGATCAAGCTCTTTGATGATCATTGCTGCATATTTATCAACCATGTTCTTTGTTGCGGATTGATTTTTGGCGGTTGCAGTAAGCCTGATAAACTGTGTGAAAAACAACAAAAAGAGAAAACATAACAGATTTAACTAATTCTCCCTCCCAAAAACTTTGAGAAAATTAGTCATTTATCACCTCTTTAACTTCTTGTTGTGATAGTCTACCATCACCATCCTTATCTGCCCTGCATTTCACAGACCCTATTGGTTCAACTTTACTACTCAAACTCTGTTATCATTTCCCTCAATAACTTCTAGAAGATAAAACGAAAGACTTAGTTAGACAAAATAGCCTTACATGTCAAAGAACATCCTAAACCTGGAGTCAAAGCATTGATCATTTATGTGACACCATAATTCCAATAGTTCGGACTTACTAACCCCCTCACATGATATATCCCTTTGTCTTGCCAATGTATAGAACAATTCCAAGGAAAATTCCTTTGAATTTATCCCTGCCATGTAAAAAAAAATATTATTATCTTTTACATTTTTATGATTTTTCTTTTGTGATATGCAAACATTTTGATTTACCTAAGCATTCACCAAAATTTACCGGATCCAGCAGTCCACCAGTTTTGGCAGTCATCTTATCAAACCGCCTCTCCACAGCGATCCAACCAGCATCGGTCATCCTAATAAACATTCTAAGACCTCTCAAGGCCTCTGACGAGTCAAACTTCGATCTTGATGGTTCAACGAGTGTACGACGATTCACCACAGACTTCTTCCTCGACCCTTGCCGCCTCCGTGCCATCGGCTCTGCGTTCTCCTCTACGACCACCACGTTGTCTCCTTGAATGTCTAGCGTGATGGTCACGTAATCCGTTGCCTCCTCGGGGATTTTCATCTCCGGATTGTGGTGTATCAGCGGCGACGATGGTCCGCTCATCGAATCTTTGTGGAGTACTAGGTTGTTGATCCAGTCATCTCCCTCTGGATTATAGTCAGTCACGTCAAAGCTTACTGGTCTCTCCATATCACACTCTTGTCTGAAAATTTTCGTTCCTTTTGGACAAGAAAGTTGACCTGGAAGTTGATGGTTTTCTTGGAATGTCTACAAAAACATGATTGTTGTGTGTTTCTTGCTTGCATTTGAAGTCAACGATTATCTTGCTGGGGTAACAGAATCAGTCTTTTGTTTTGGTCAACACAAATACTTTAGTCTCTTATTATTTATTTATGTGTAGTTAGAGAACCGATTCGACTTTTCAAACATTTTTAAAAAGACGAAATGTGAAACCATTTTCAAACATTGATCTACCCTCAAATATTGGTTAGGCGGTATTGGTCGGCCCGTTATGGCTATACGAACGGACTGTAACATTGTGATAGGCCTTTCTACTTCACGACATCGAAGCACTCGTTTCTTGTGTATGGTTGGTTACTTGGTTAGGTAGGTAGGTGTGTAATCATGTTTTAAGCATTTTCTCCAGGAGAGTTTATTGTAGTGTTTCTTTTTTTTTTGTCAAGTAGTAGTGTTTCTAACGTGCCATAATACTTATATCCATCTAAATATGGGAGTATGTCTGGACTGATAAATAACACATGCGTAGGTCTTACACACGAAAAGATAAATAGATAATAATCAAACTACACAAAGCAGAGAACAATGATAGTTCTTTATTACACGATGATTAAAATCTCAGAAAACAAGAAATAGATGAAAGACTCGAAGAGACATTACAACAAGAGAGAGCGGTGTCCTTAGTATCGCATCCAATATTTTATTGAGAAACTTCAGTAATGCAAAACACATTCACTACTGAAGTCAGATATTGGTCTGATAATGTCTGATGATTCAAGAAGAAGCAGCCTTGGCAGCCTCAAGTCTGGAACTAACAGCTTCCCAAGACACAAGATTGTTCATGAATGTCTTTATGTAATCAGGTCTCCGGTTCTGCTCATATACAAAAATATTACAACAATCAATTAAACAAAGAGAGTGACAAACTAATAAAACATAACTGTTATGATATAACTATTATTACCTGGAAGTCGAGATAGTATGCATGCTGTTTGATGTAGCAAAGGAATAAAAGAAGATATCAATTAATTTGTAGCAAAACATATAGGTCCTAAGGAAAAAAAAAAAAACTGTATTGGTATGAGCTATAAAAGTGTTTATTGTACCTCCCAGACATCAATGGTAAGCAATGGCTGCAAGAAACAACAACCACAATTAATCTTAAGGATTTGTAAGCATTTGTCGGTGATCGTTGATAAAGTAAACTCTGTATTCAAGTTCCTGGCAAAAAAAACTTACGAAAGAGCCAAGCACAAGGGGATTCACAGCATTTGGAGTTTTCACCACTTTGAGTTTGTTGTCTGCGTCTGAAAACAGAGAGATAAGAAGAGTAAGAAAGCAAACTAGACTAGTTGTGAAGCTAGTCATTCTGAAACACTTGAAAAGAGTAAAAAAAACTGAATCAGTCAACTTACAAGCAAGCCAGGCCCAGCCAGCTCCAAATTGAGTGGCAGCAGCAGCATTGAACTCATCATAGAACTTCTCATAAGAAGTGAAATCTCTTTCAAGCAGAGCAAGAAGCTCTCCTGATGGTTTTCCTCCACCACCTGGTTTCATTGATTCCCAGAAGAACTCATGGTTCCACGCCTATATATACAATCATTGGATCAGCTAAACAATCACACTACCCTATTAAAAGCTCAAATGTATTTATATTATTAACCTGAGCAGCGTTGTTGAAAGGAGGGAGGAGGTCGCCATTATTGTAAGTGTTTTGGATGATATGCTCTAAGGGCTTGCCTTCAAGCTCAGATCCAAGAACCTGCTTCTTGAGGTTGTCCACGTAAGCCCTGTGGTGTTTCCCCCAGTGAAACTCCAGAGTTTGCTTGCTCATATGCGGCTCCAAAGCATCCTTTGTTTCCCAATATTATACCAAACAACATTTCATCAATTCTCTCTCACTCAAAACATTAACACTCCAACATGTTCCAATAGGTCCACTAAGGAACAAACTTTGAGATCATCGGACCAAGGAACAATTCTCTTGGTCCAGAATTCTTACAATATCAACAATTTTTTAAGAAAACTAATACTCCATCATTGATTATGTCCTTGATTTAATTAGATGAGTTCATTTGTAACGCCTTTTTATTTTTTATTTATTGTTAAAACAAAAGAAAACATTTGTAACAGTCGAGGATATAAATGTAATTTGATGACTAATAGATAACACGTTATATTTATTATCACCTAATTTGTTAATCATATAATCGAACCAGAACAAAATGACATTTGCACAAGACAATTCCAATTGATTTGAAGAAACAGATAAAAATAAATCATACCAGAGGGTATGGAGGTGGCTTGAGGACGTAGTTTGCGGTTACAGCAGCTGAAGCAGCCATTTCTTCTAGAGATTGAAGCTGCACATTTCAAACAAGATAAACATGGAGAGACGCCTAGAAATTAATCAATATCCTTACAAAACACACAGAAACATAGATCGAAATATATACAAAACTAAAATAAAAATGAAAAGTTCTAGGTACAAAAGTAAGAGATCAACAAAGCTTGAACGAGAAGCAACTAAGTGGAGCAAAGATAGGGAACCAGACAGAACCTTTGGTTTCAGGGAAAGTGAGGAGAGCACACGCCAGTGATATCTGTGGTTTGGGTTTTATGTTTGAGGATGTCTTAATGATATGGCTTTGCATCGTACATGTGGCAGTATTGCAGTACGTATCATTTGTACTATCATTATCTCTTTGCAGTACAGTTTTATTTTTCCTCGCTTGGAGGCTCCTAGAGTCTCATTATGTCCTCATAATTGTATTAAATTAATTACTATTTTTCAGCTTGTTTTGTTTTTGGTTTACTAACGCAATTATGAAAACAAAAAATTAAAACCATAGTCAAAAACATCTAGATTAATAAATAGTGAAGAGATGTCACAATTTTTCTGAAAACAATAGAGATTTATTTTGATTTCTTAAACGATGTATCTTTACCATTTGATAAAAGTTTGTCAAAACAACAACAAAAAAATGAAAAGGCCGACATATATTTATTATGGACATGGGCCACATATCCTCTCACTCAAAGCTCAATCAAATTCCTTTCTCTCTTCTTCTTTTCTGGTCTGTCCTCTCGAGGTGATATCATAAAGAGAAGAGCTTCTCGTACACTTCAAATGGCTCGTTAGCGCTCAGTTGTGGTTCCTGTTCCACATATGAAAATCTTTTCATCAATTACAATTAACCTAATCTTTCCTACGAAAATTATCAGTTAAAGTAATAATAAGAAGAAGAAGAATACTGATGAATCGGTCACCTGAGTTTTTTGTGGGGCTTGGGTTGCTTCCTCACCCTCAGAAGGAGCAGCGCCTAAGATGAGCAAACCAAGAAGAGTATTGAGAAAATCGCTGTCAACTTCAACAAGCTCTCTACCTTTTTTCTTGTCAAAGATCTCATGAACTGTTGATCGCATCGCATTCAATAAGCTCCCATAAGTCGTCCCGTGTCCGCGTTCTAAGGCTTGAATGAATGCATACGTCATTGCACCCGTCCACGTACTCCCTGACAATTGCTGCATTGCACAACTTTATATTGTAGTTACATTTATGTAGGAGTATATAGTAATTAACTACAGTATAAATTTGTTTGGGATTTAGAGATAAAATATGAGCCAAAATTCAGAAATATACCGGAGTGTCGACTGAGGTCTGGTCATCGTCGCAGCCAGTGAAGGAGAAGACTTCACCGCCACTCGTACCTTTCCACATCCCTGATCGAGGCCGATGGTCTTCCCACTCGTATTTTCCGGGTCTAATCAATTAAGGAAACCAAGGAACGATAAACAAGGCATGTTTATTTCATGTCTCTTAGGAAAGTATCTAAGTATAATTAAGAATTAGAAAAAAAAAAAAAAAATAGTTTTTAACTAAGAGATGTCAAGAGATGTCTCTTAAATAAGATACATAAAAAATGTTGTTTAGAGCATGGTTAACTTGGAGTTTTTATTATGGGGTTCTTACCAAAAATTAAGAAATTATTTTTTATCTTTTAACTAAAAACGCTAAGAAACAGTTTTTAAAAGAACCGATTTTTAAATAAGGATTTTAAGAACCGGTACTTACTTTTTTTAGTTAAAAGTTAAGAAACAGTTTTTTAACCTCCACTAAAAACATTACCATAAAACCCTAATTAATCATAATCTTAGTGTTATTACACTATTATACTTAATTTATTAAGTAAATATTTGTTAAGAACTTAATTAGGGTTTTCCCCATTAAGCATGGCCTAAGAGCATCATTAATGCATGTTTTTTATATTTTCCTAAGAAACCCGTCTTAAGAAACATGCATTAACCTATATAAGAATTAAACGGTCTTATTTTTTTTTTACATTTGCATTTAGAAGCCATACCATGCATGTATTTTCACATATATAATAGTGTTTGTTGCTATAGCTGGAAGGACAAAAAATAGTACCGATTGTTTCTTCAAATAAAACTACAACCTCTAACGTTTTTATCTTTTTGTTTTGTAACTAGGAAACGCCATGACCGGAGAAATGGAAGACAAGGGAATCTCCCGCTTTGCAGCCTAAAACTAGCCAATGCATTGCCATTGTTATGTTGCTCTTCGTTGGCCGTTTTAATGGATCCGCTTCTTCTTCTATAACAGATTTATCACTTTCAACATTATTTTTACTCAATTTATGACATTTGACGAGAAGTATTATTCTGTTTACATTTACCCTCATATATCATAAAGATTTTTTTTTTATTGAAATATCAAAAAGTCGAGTCGGACTTTAGAACATATGTACATATACAAATTGGCTTTTACAAATGTTTGACCTAGCAAGTATAGTACTTATAATTTTGTTTTATTTTAATAGAAACTAAACCAAAACGACCAAATCAAAATATACCATGAACAGGGCCGGACCTGAGCCCATTGGAGTGAAACATTTGAATGGGGCCCCTTCTATATAAGGGTCCCCAATTTTAATTTTTTTTCTTTTTTTACCTATTAATTTTTTGAAAAATAATTACTTTCTACATACTATATATGAAAAATGTATAAATTCTAAAACTATATATACTACTTAAAGCTAAATAATTTACTTTTACCTCTTCATTTTTGTGTTTTAGATAAATTTGTTTTGCTTGTATATTTTAAATATAATTTTCATTTATTTTGGTACAAATTTTTTTTTTTAGATTGGGGCCCCAATATTGTCAGGCCCGGCTCTGACCATGAACTAGACTCTAATGATTTTGAAGTTTTAAGTTTATACTATAGATTCAGAACTAAGTGTTAAATACCAAATGTGATTAGCTACCAGAAATTATATCAAGAAAACATGAAGGATGTAAAGAAAATAGAATAATCAATACCGGTGAGCATAAGAATGCTAGACTCGGGGAAATTGTAACGCTTCATCAACATGAACTTCATGCACTTAGCGTCATTGATGCATCCTTTTAACTCGCTCTTTGTATCCTTATACGTCACCCCGACGATCACCGCTCTCTTCTGTCCATGTACCGGCGGTGGAGGACCCGGCGGCGCGTGATTGTAGGGAGACGGTTCAAAATGCCCATGATTGAAAGAAGACGGTGCAGATGGTGCGTGACTGAATGGAGATGGTGCTCGTGGCGCGTGACTATAAGGAGACGGTGCCGATGGCACGTGACTAAAAGCAGGTGGTGCTGATAATGAGTGACTTAACGTAGACGGTGTTGGCGGCGGGTATACGGAATGAGATGGAACAGGCGGCGGGTAGAAGGAAGTAGATGGTGGTGGAACATTAAATGAGTTGGAGAAAGGAAGATGGCTCGACGGAGCGTGAGATTGGTGATGGGGCTCGGGAGCGACGAGCGTGAAGGCGTGGCAAAGAGCGCAGCGGATCCTGGTGGCTCCGGGAGGGAGGTGAAGCGGCGTACGACAGCTAGAGCAGTCCACTAACAACATTTTCCGAAACTTCAACCGTAATATTTCTCTAAGTTGCAGATTAGTTCTTTCAAATATGCAGATAAAGTCGAGATGAAAAAATGGCTAAGACGACTTTAGGCTTATGAAGTCGTCTATACTTATCATGCACCAAGTCAACTCATACAAACAAATACCTACTAGTACAATGTAAATTGGCAAGTTGGGAATTTGAAATGTTTTCATTGACCATCGACTTTGTAATGATACAAGACATGCACTCATCAACCTTGATTAATCAAATGTCCTTTAGAATAACATTCGTATATATATACTCGTTCCACCTAAATTTTTAGTAAACTATGTATGGTAACACCATGACGCTTTTCGTGATTTCTTGAGACCATTACATTTTGAATAATAAGATAACAATCATGATTATTGTAAAACTGAATACCTTATTACAGATTGAAATTCACGAAGACTGTTGTGGTGGTGACGTAAATTACAGTCGACACGATGCATCATCACTGGTTGATTATAAATACCACATGACCAAGACAGGAATTATTGTATTCTCATGAGATAAACTCACTTTCTATTATGCTCCAGAGACTTACTAGTTTCTTAACCATAACAACGGATCGGATCGTTGCAACCTTTCTCAGCAGATTGTCTAAGACCCATGCGACCACCTTTCGCCAAATACTGCTGGTGGTAATTTTCTGCTCTGTAGAATTTAGTGGCGGGAAGTATCTCAGTCACAATCTTCCTGTTCAAATTCTTCTGATGTATCTCCATAGCTTCACGAGCTAACTTCTCTTGCTCCTCAGTGTAGAAGTATATCCCTGATCTGTACCTCGTCCCCACATCATTCCCCTACTCAAATCAATAAAGTTAACTCACACACACAAAAACAAGCCAACAATACCAAACCAAAATTGTTTTCCAAAACATAAATAAAACCAAATCAGAATATAATAAAAGACCAAACAGCAAAACAAAACAGAGCTTACTGTCTGAAAATGAACCTAGAACCAAACCAACACGTGGGTTTATTAAAAGTCTCGATCTTTAAGGATAAAGCAATCACCTGGCGATTCAAAGTGGTCGGATCATGACGCTTCCAGAAAACATCAAGCAATGTCTCAAAGCTACATTCTGTCGGATCATACTGAACCCGAACAATCTCGTTATGTCCCGTCGTCTCCGAACAGACATCCTCGTAGCTCGGATTGTCAACGAACCCATGGCTATACCCAACCTCTGTC
Source organism: Eruca vesicaria subsp. sativa (assembly GCA_932364175.1). Lineage (NCBI taxonomy): Eukaryota > Viridiplantae > Streptophyta > Magnoliopsida > Brassicales > Brassicaceae > Eruca > Eruca vesicaria. The sequence goes on from CAKOAT010630709.1 coordinate 249,620, forward strand.
TTCGTCACACCGGGAACCCTCTGGTAAGCCAATTCAGTTCCCCAGAAGCAACCGGCGCCGAATTGCGCGAATTGCTGACCTGGAGACGGAACGTCGTCGTCTGGTCCTTGTGCGATCGCGGAGGAAGCCGGGTCGGGTTGGGGACGGGACCCGAATCCGAGTCTGGTGAAGAGGTTGTTCATCGGGGGTTTGTATACGGAGATGGATCGAGCTGTTTTTGGGAAAGGGTTAATGGGTTTGGCTCGTTTAGATACGAGTGCGGCTTTAGAAAGAGAGGTGAGAGGTTTAGAGAGAGACGCGGCGGAGATTACCGGAGGAGAGGCGACGAGAGATAGCATTATCGGAAGGGAAGGGAGAAGAGTGACGTGGAGAAATAAGAAACATTAAGAGTCGAATATTTATTATACCGAACCCATATAAAAGCCCAATGGGCCGGTACCGATATTAAATATTATAAGACAAATGGGCCGTGTGTGTTAACGTTCGGTTTCAAATGCCAACGCCATAGGAACAAAACAAACGTGTCCCCAAGTAAACACATGTTGTTTACACCTGCAATGGCTGCATGGTGAAGCCACTAACACGTGGTGTAAGATGCATGATGACGCCATTGACACCTGACTCTCTTCCCTTCTCTTCATATATCTAATCAATTCAACACTCATAGCTATTCCAAAAATATATACACATCTTTCTCTCTTTGATCAACAAGAAGCAACATGACGGATACAGCTAGAACCCATCACGATGTCACAAGCCGAGACAGAGACAGAGACCAGTATTCGATGATTGGCAGAGACCGAGACCAGTATTCTATGATGGGCCGAGACCGAGACCAGTACAACATGTCTGGCCAAGACTACTCCAAGTCTAGGCAGGTTGCTAAAGCTGTTACGGCAGTTACCGCTGGTGGGTCCCTACTTGTCCTCTCCAGTCTCACCCTTGTTGGAACGGTCATTGCTTTGACTGTTGCTACTCCTCTGCTTGTAATCTTTAGCCCTATCCTTGTCCCCGCTCTCATCACTGTCGCAATGCTCATCACCGGCTTTCTCTCCTCTGGTGGATTTGGTATTGCAGCTATAACCGTCTTCTCTTGGATCTACAAGTAAGTAGACATCTTATCATATATTTCAAATTATGTGCATGATACAAAAATATGTTTTTGCAAGGGTAATTAGTTTACATAATGACATGTGCCTTGAGAGGAAAAGAAAGAGGCAAAACTATAAAATATACTTAAACATGCAATGAATTAAATGTTTGTGTGTATCATTATTTGCATGCATGCATTTGACCAATAGCTTTGGATCATTTTTTTTTGTAGATTATAAGATACTGCATTAAATTGTTTACAGGATCAGCTAATTTAGCACAAGACTTTACATAGTGATACATGCACTTGTGTGTGAATTGTGATGAATAGGTATGCAACGGGAGAGCACCCACAGGGGTCAGATAAGCTGGACAGTGCAAGGATGAAGCTGGGAGGCAAATTTCAAGATATGAAGGACAGAGCTCAGTACTATGGACAACAACATACAGGTGGCTATGGGCAACAGCATACAGGTGGCTATGGACAACAGCATACAGGTGGGGAACACGACCGTGACCGTACCCGAGGAACACAGCACACTACCTAAATTTCCCCATGACTATCTTCATAGTCCAATAAACTCGATGTCAGGGAGTTAAGTTTTATGAGCAATAAGGTGTTTAGAATTTGATCAATGTGGATAATAAAAGGGGGAAGTGTTTTCTTTTTCGTTTTTGTTTGTAATGTGTATGTTTTTACTGTGAAATGGTACCATGTTTTGTTTTGTTTTGTTGTCCACTTTATTGTAATTTTGTAAACCTTATGTTGAACTTTCCCTTTCTAAAAGTGATATCGTCTATATATGGAAAAACGTTATGTTTGGTCTTTCCTCTTTGCTCTGTTTTGTATAAAAGACTACATGTTCCGTCTTTGGTTATGTTTCTTTTATGCTTAAAAGATGGTAAGGGCTACCTTTGAGAAACTTAAGATTTGAGTCTGTCCTGCTTTCTTGTACATCATTGCATAGGACCCAAGGAATCTGTGGCACTTTGTAACTTTATAATTTATGTTGCAATCAAGCTCTTAAACATAGAACTGATGCAGTCATTGGTACATACATAATATATAGCAAGGAATTACATATGGTAACCCAAACTTCAAAAACAGTAGGCCACCTGAATTGCCTTATCAAAAAAAGAGTTTGTTTTCTCCACTTCAAGGGATGTAATACATGGGATTTGGGAGTTTGAATGAGCGTTGAGACATTGCAGAACCCAACAAATCACTCCATTGATCACCTGAATTGCCTCTGATCCTATACCCTTCTTTCACCATCTCATCCCTCTTCTCTGACTTGAATATGGTCGCCGTTTTGTGGTCATCATCCAACGATCTGATCACATAAAGCACCAAATAAAATTATATCAAATAAATTGCTCCAAGAAAGCTGAGAATTTTGAGTATGCAATACCTCAGAATAAGCTCGTCCCAGTTATTGAAACCGGCATTGATCAGGTTCTCAATAGTGATAACCCTATGATTCTCTCTTCGCCCAGTAAGCAGGATAACTTTGTACCCCAAATCTTTAACCTTTTCATAAAGCTTCAAGCTTGGTGCTATAGCAGGTGCAACTCCTTTCTCCACCCATTTATCAAACTTCGTATGATCAAAAACTTCCAACCTGAAAAAAAATCCCAAAACAGAAACAAATTCACATTTAAAACACATTACATCAAAGATCCTGTCCTGAAGTCTCCAGACAAACAACCAAAGTATTATATAACCAAAAAAAAAACAATTTTTATTGTAAAAGGAAGAAGCTTTCAGACAAAAAAAACATTTACCCACAACCATGTTCCAAATAATAAGGAAGATTCGACAAGAGAGTCTCATCAATATCAAAGATCCAAGTATCCTTCCCATCTTCACCGCTAAATCCAAAGCTGCTTGCGTACACCTTAGCCTCTTCCGAGACTCTCTCCAAATCCACAACGTACCCTTTACCCATCAGATAGTCTTTCACGTAACCGGCGCATTCAACCGGAATCGTCTTCCACGGCGCGAGATTGTTCGTCTCCGCCGCGAATCTCCAGCTCGTGCAATTCACAATGACGTTATCTTCTTCAATGGTCTTGAGCTCGTGTGTCTCGAAGATCAACGGTCGCGGAAGGACGTACGAGCTGGCGTTTTCGTTTGAAAACGCCAAAGAGGACAAGGACAAGACAAGGAGGCAACTCAAAAGCATCCGCATCGTGTAATGTCGGAAAAAAAAAAGATGTGAATTTGATTATAAAAGAATATTCAAAAGGGTCTTCAAGAATCTGATAAAGCTCACAGATTGGGCGAAAGGAATCAGAAGAGTTTCATTTTCCAATCAAGAAGATAGAATGGAATAAAGAAACCCTAGAAACAGCAAACTTTTCCCTCAAGTCCTGTTTTTTCTTTGTCAATGGATGGAGGAATCTGAGACAGAAAGCTATACTGTTTCTTTCTTTTTCGGGTTATGAAGACGAGAAGATCTTTGTGTTCTGTAATGGCCATTAATAAATATATTTAAATAAAGGCGTGTGGTTTCGGTTTTTAATCTGTGACAATTAATCTCTTATAAGTTTGGTTTATCTTTAGAATCACGAAAAAGAAAAAAAAAGAGTTCGCTTTCAAAGAACAGAACAGAAAAGAATACACATTGGGACGTCCTGCCGTTTTTATACACCCAAAAGAAAAATAAAACGCTACACAGTTTGGATTTTTTACTTTAGTCTAGACCTCCACTCCATGATGGCTGTGTAAAGAGTATAGTTTGGCAAAAGGTTCTTGCTATGTAACGGTGAATCAGTCATCGGCGACGTGTTGTGCTCCTCAAACCATTCCTCTATCGCACGACGGTCATATGTGTATCCATCAGCCGCAACACACGGCTCGTTCATCACGTCCTGCATTGTATAATATTAGCATTCACATCTAACCAGTTACTTGACTTGCAAGTAACAAATGACATAAAAAAACAAGTTGTATATAAAGAGTTTTACCTTAAGTAAGGGGCATAGGAAATGAAATGGAGGTTGAGTAGGCACACAGGAAATTGAATTCCTTGCCTTCTCAGCCATTTTCTTCAAGCTCTCAAGCGCTGGAAGAATCTGATCTTTTAAGTCAGGCCTATCTTTACCACGCAGCTCTGTGCAACACAGAGCCAATGAAGTCAACTCTCTAGTTTCTTCAACAGGCCAGTTACCAGCTTTCTGATCTAAGATCTTGAAAAACTCATCCTCACTATCCATTGCACTCTCGACGAAGTGTGTCAATGCAATAGGCGGTTTTGCTGTGAGGAGCTGAAGAACTATCATTCCAAATGAATACACATCTGATTTACATGATATCATTCCCGTGCGTTGATACTCTGGATCCATGTAACTCAACGTTCCCACAGGGCTTGTTTGTTTGTATATAGTGTATTTAGTTGATAGAGGGTCGACTTGAACCATGGTTGAGAGTCCAACATCTCCTACTTTGCTGACAAAGTTGTGGTCAAGTAAGATGTTTGCCGGTTTTAGATCACGGTGAATGATGGGTTTAGGTTTTGATTTGTGGAGGAAGACAAGAGCTGCAGCTACTTCCCAAGCGATCCTAACCCGCTCAAACCACGGGAGTGGTGGACTGTTGTTGACCTGGAATAGTCTGTCCTCCAAGCTACCGTTTTCCATGTACTCATAAACTAAAGCTCCTTGCTCCGGGCATGCTCCTAGAAGGAGTACCAAGTGTGGGTGCCGAATCTTACTCAAGATTTCAAGCTGCAAGGTAGAGACCATAGAAATAAATGTAAGTACTTAGAAAAGAGAAGACTTCTATGCTAAAACAGACATCTTCCATTGAGTATGAGCACCAATAGGCATGGGCATATAATCCGAGAATCGAAAACCGAACCAGAGTCGAACCAAAACCCCAATTTTTACCAAAATTATTAAAAATTACCGGAAAGATCTGAAACAGAATTAGACAGCTATTAGCCTATTCCTAACATTGTTGTCCGAACCAAATTAAGAATCAAAATAACCGAACTAAAACCAAACTAAATTTTATAAATAATCGAATGATTTTTATATCATTAAAACCGAGAAACAAACCGGAGCGGAACCGAAAACCGAACACCGAGGCACAAGATAGAATTGAAATTTAAGCCTGGTTTCATACCTCTTGTTGGAACTGTTTGGACAGACCACTTTCAGCGGTATGTAGAACTTTGACAGCTGCAGTTGTATGATGCATATTACACTTGTAAACAGATCCATAAGCTCCCATTCCAATCTTCAACTCTTCTGAGAATGATGAAGTGGCAGCCACAATTTCATCCCAAGTGAAGTGCTGATACTGAAGCCGTGGAGAGCCAAGTGTGTCTTCAAGCTTCTCTTTCTCTTTAGCATCACGAGCGGCTTTCCTCTCAGCTTCTCTTCTCTGTGCAATTTCTCTCTCAGCTTTTTCTCTCATGCTCTCTGCATCTCTCCTCGCCTTTTCGAAATTCTGTTTCTCCTTTTCTGCTAACTCTCGAGCTGCGTACTCCTTTAGCTTTAGCTCTTCAAGCTTTATGGCTTCTTCTAGCCGACGTTGGTTAAGCTCACCAAGCTGTAACATTATAACAATATTGAGAAAATAAAAAACTAGTCATAGTTTTCTCATCTAATGCAAAGTTATATTTCACCTTTCGAGAAGCATCAAAGGTTTCGGTTTGAGCAGCAGTATACATTTCTTGAACATGTCTAAGCTCAGCTCTCAACTTCTCAACCTCAAAGCTTAGGTTTACCTGAACAAACAACCTTATATTATTATTATTATTATTCCATTTTAGAAGAAATTGCTATTTAAAAGTCCATTTTAAATACCTGGTTAGTATCTGTATAAGAATGTTCACTGAGATTATCAGACATGTTGGAAGCTTGTTGAGAAGCCCTAGAGTGAGTGGTATCAATCATCATACCAGTCCAACTAAACTTACCACCAGCATTCCCATATTCACGGTTGCTAGATGAAGAACTCATAGCGTCTTTTCTCTCCTCATAATCTCTAAGCCGTGGAGTCCAACGTGATGTAGTGTCAGTGCTGCTTCTATTGATACTTGAAACATCTTTAGCTTCCTCAGTATCCATAGACATGCGCCTGGTGTCATCTGAGCCAACAGAACTTGTGTCCATTGGAATTGATGCTTGTCTAGCCATTCCCTGGACATGTTGATATCTCCTGACTGGAAGGGATAGAGCACGAGATTGAGAGTCAAGTGTGCTTGAAACTCCATCTGTTGATTCTAGAAGAGAAATGGTGTATAACTAACTGTTAGACCTACACACTTATGTATGGTAGGATATTCATACAAAATACCAATGTTCAAGAAATGCTAGACGGTGGTTAAGCGTTTTATATTAGAAGATTATTGTTTATGCGGGTGCCTAGACAGATTTTTTTGAACGTTTATATTTTATTTTTAAGAAAATCGATTCGTTCAGCGACTAGGCGCGGCCTAAACCGATTTTTAGAACAAAGCAAAAATACATTGATGAGTCTATATACCTGAGTTGGGACCGGAAGAACCATTGGAGGAGTCAGTTCTTTCACTACCATCATCTCTTATAGTTGCATTTCCATCTGAGTCTGATGGTCGGACGCATGACAATTTGCCTTTTGAAACAACATAGACTGTACAAAAGTTCGGCACCAAAGCTGATATCGCCGAGCACATATCAGCTTTCCTGCATATTATTCAAAGACAGATTCATTAGTACAACAAACCAAAAACAATAGAAAGGTTCAAAAGCTAGCAAGCTCATTGGTGTGTAGTGTTGTTATACCTTGAGAAAAAGCTACGTGATGAGCCTCCAATGACAAGTCTCTCTACTGAACTCCGAGTAACTTCTTCAGCTATAGCAGCTTCCACATTATCGGATTCGATCACATGAACTTCTACTGCAACCTTTCTCCGCTCAAACATTTTCTTGTAAGGTTTAAGAACTTCTTCAGCCTGCCACAGTATCTCCTGTCTATATGCAGCTACTACATCGTCTCGTACCTCGGATATAGGGATTGTATTTCCCACTTTAGAAGAAGCAACAAATGAACATCAGACTTTTGTCAGTTACAATAAAGTCTTTTAAGTTTTTTACAAATAAACAGAAACATGAATTTTAGAGTTGGAGCGTTAGTACTTGGTGTAGGTACACAAGTAATCCTTGGATGGACGTGAAGTAGCTTGAAGCCAACATTGCCTTCAGGAGCAAATTTTTCAAGGGCCCATGTAACTACGTTTTTGTTTTTCTTGCTCTCACTAAGAGCCACAAAGACGGTAAGAGATGGAGGAAGGGAAAGATTGTCTTGTGATCTACTCATTGTCTTATCTTTTTTTTTCTTCTTGTTTTTGATTTTACCTGCACACTCAAACCATTTCAGACACTGCATAACAATATCTTCTTCCTAAAGTACAGACAAGAGATCTTGATATACCGATCAAGAGTTTAAAAGTCAAATGTCTGAAAGTCTAATTATATAAGATCATAAAAGCTAAAACTCAACTAGCCAATAATAAAAAAAGTCAACTCTTAGCACAATGCAGTTACAGAAACTTAGTAAGACTATGCAACATTAACCAAGTCAATCTCCAAGTGAGTAGATTCGAACCCGTAAACCTAAACTAAAGGGTAAAACAAGAAACTCAGAATTTGAAGCTACCTGGTTGAGATAGAGGATGCAACTTTAGTCAAATCCAACATAGAACAGAGGAGAAGAGGAAGGTTATGCTTAAATGGTGGAAACTTCCATTTCAGAATGAACACAAAAGAACAGCTAGACGACGAAGAAGAAGAAGACAGACCCACGTTCGTGCTACTAATCTCAGATACAACCAAATGGCTTCTTATAGTCAGAGAATCTTATGGAGATTTTAAAACAATTATTGAAAATAATAAGAAAATGAAACAAGTTGTTCATGTTATTATCGTCAAAGGATCACTCCTGGTATATACTCTTTTGTTCTTGGCAGAATTTTCTTCATTATTGTAGCGACAATAGGGGGCGGTGTGTCTGTATATATTAAAAGAAAGAAGTTTTCTCCATTTTTATTATTCTAATCATGTTTATCTTCCTAAATTCTTATTAATATGCTTATAATAATCAATAATTACATTTCTCAACGCCATTTTTCAAAATCTTATATTTCCCCTTAGTTGTTGCAGGCATGAACTGTGCCTTCCTCACGTCTACTTGTGTTATCAATTTTTTTTTGTCAACTATGTTGTTATCAATCTTATTATATTTTAAAATTTACGATTTTGAGCATTAATTTTTTTTTTTAGATATATAGCTTAGGTAGAATAATAAGAAATTGTGTTTATGGCACCCGGGCCTGGCTGTGGTGCGGCCATAGTGGTACCAAAATATATGTTCTAAATTGTCTATTTTATTTTAACTGGTCGTTTGCTTCACTGCAACAAGTGTTTATAATCTTTGCATGTGTTGTGAACAAATGTCTCTATCAAAGTGATAAAATCCATGTTCTTGATTTGGACTTTGAAAACGAGTAAATCTAGTGAAACAAAACTAAATTTATTCCCATAGTTTCATCGCTAATGAGTATTTTACATGTGGTTTTGGAAAATGTTTGTTAGAGTGGTTTAGAGTTTTAGCTCAGAACTCTGAAATTTAAGCTAAGACGATTACAATAAGAGACAAAGTAACTAGGAAAGGTCCAGACAGACGTCTTGTGTATCTTCATTCCAAACAAATTTACAAAAGTTATATTATATACAGAGCCGAAGGAAATCGATGCAATATAATCCCATGATATTGTGTATGTACATGTATGTTTGTTGGGTATATAGAGCAACACATATCTTGTCTTCACCATTCAAAAAAGTTTCATCATGACATAAAATGATAAGCCCATCTTCATGTGGTTTGTGTTCTCATGGAAAAAATGTATATATTGGTTTCATCATCGCATCGGTTGTGAATGAGAGAGACTGTTCCTGAAATAAGGACAATAGACAGTGAGTCTCGTTAAAACTGTGTAATCATCGGATCACAAAATGTGGCTTTTGGATGAAGAAAGAGGTCAAACGATTAAAAGTGTTGTAGCGACCGATACAAATAAAGAAAAGAGAATATAGTTCTTTAATTGTTAAACAGTTCTGTGCGAGAGAATTGTATTTTTAAGTTAACTTTTAAAAGATTTTATTTTTCTAATTGATATTACTTTTTAAGTACTTTTAAAAGATTGTATTTTTTCTAAATATCTAAAATTTGTGATGAAAAAACTAAACTAACTCTCTTAAATCATTTTTAATGTTCAAAATAATTATTTATAGAAGTTTATGAATCTAACCTCACCTCATAAATACTAAATTCTAAACAATAATCACTAAATTCAAATATTTTGATATTTTTGATCAAGTTATTTATGAAAATTGATAATCAATTTATGGTTTTTAAAATAATTTATTCAAAAAATTATTAAAAGATCTTAGTAAATTGGTCTAAACCACGGAGGAAAAAAAAAGTGCAAGATCTTGATCTCTCTGCCTAGACCAACGTACTGAAAAATGCTAATATTGTCTTATTTGTCTTTTGAAGGTAAAAAACACACATGAAGGGTATAAACATAAATATGTCTCCATAGTTAATAGAAGAGTAAAAAACAGCTAAGAATAAAATTATTGATCTGGTCAAAATCACATTTAGAAGTAATGGCAAATAATTTTATAGAATAATGTACTAAGTCCTAGAAGAATAAAAGATAGTTAGCAGTTTATATAAATTAATTAATATTAGAAAAAGTAGTGACTTGCACAAAATTTCCAAATGATTTTATTTATTTATTAGTAACATACTAGTATTATTTAGAAATAAAGCTAGATTTGTTCTATAATAAAGCTAGATATTGGTTACATATATCTAGCTTTGCAAACCTAGTAACTTAGTGCACGTTTGCAAGCAAACTAAACCCTTTGCAAGTTCTAAGAGATTGCAAAATAAGCCCCTTCCTAGGAAACATATATTTATCAATTAGGAGAGCTTATATAAACAGCTATACACCCTCTCCATTATTCAAGAGATGGTTTTTGAGTTTCAGTTGTCAATATTCATCGAGTTTCTTCAACAAAATATATATATTTAAAAAGCATAAAACTTGTAGGAAATTGATAAATGGCCATTAAATTTCATGACAACTTTTTCCTTAAAGAAAATGTTCTTATCTCTTGTCTTTGCTTTTTTTTTTATAAAGCCACTAACAACCCACACAATACTGATGGTGAGGTGGTCTGATCACCAATGTATATTGGTGCTGGGTTCATGGTAGGCTGTTTTAACTTTTATCCGAACATAATAAAATATGTTGTGGTAATTTGCGCTCTCACGCCACAAATATGCATATAGTCAAATGAATTAAGAAGTCCCTTGGTATTTAGTTATATGTTCGAATATTCTAGTCAATTTATTGGATATCTGTTTTCCGTAGTATTGTTTAAACTTTTAACTAATATACAATTTTTAATTACACATTATTGCATATATTATTCATAGTATACTCTTTAGTAATTGTTAATATAGTAATCTTCAACCTTAATGAAAAGCCTGGACCTAACAATTTTTATTTTATACTGGTCTATTTTGTTAACCGATTTGGTTACAAAGGAGATGTCCGTGTGGTTTCGGCCATCTAGGTGGGGCGTCCTAGACCACCAACGTTTATTAAATACAGCATAAACAATAGTTAAGTAAAGTGAAAAAGGTATCACCATATGGCTAAAATTTGCGTTTGTAAAACTATATATTTTGAACAATGAGTTTTTTTCTTTGGTCTTTGCTACATCTTTCTATATATGGCCGATTACAAACCATCGGTTCAATAAATGCAGCCAAACCATTCAGACTTTATTTTTTGGATAAATGCATATTTGGATATTCACATGCAGAAGTTTTGCTGGGAATCATGACACGAAGTTGCTAAGGTATTTAGATAGGCTAGTGCGAAAGAAAATGACACTCATGCAAACATTCGTCATAGTAAATTAGAACGTAAGCATAAAAGCATGGTAACCCGGAAATTGAGTGGAGGAGTGGAGGAGGCTCACACGCTATCTCTCTTTTCTTTGTTGCGTTAACATTTACCCACCTTATTAAGCAATCTTTTCTAAATCATTTTATAAAATAAATTAAAACAACAAATTGTCCTATCATTTCATATAAAATATAATTAAAGAAAAAATATTTCTTTGTTTTTTTTTTTAATTTGGAGCTGCTAATTCTCTTAGTAAAACAAAATTATTTTCTAAATATAAATGCGAGATCAAATCTCAACAGCTAGGAAAAAATATATTAAATAACTCGGTTTTTGTCCTTAGATCAAAAATATTATAATTTTTATCTGTATTTCCTTATATTAAAGCCTAATATACTAAAAACTTAAATCACACGTCTGATGTATGAAATGGCTATCCTTTTCTGAAAAATTGTAGAAATTATAGATTTTGACTTGAATTTTATTTAAAAAATTCTTAGAAAATTTCAATTTAAACTAACTTTTCTTACAAAAGAAACACTAAATTAAAGACACACAGAACACATATTTGGCCTTTTCTTCTATGGATAATATCATTGTATCCTTGCCAAAAGTCAAACTAAAGAATAGAACCATGTAAAGGAGATTTCTGGATCACATTCATAAGATGTTTCGGACTGAAATGTTGTTTATATATTACGAGTATACTATATATACTAAATCTCTTATATATTTGGTTAAGATACTTATGTCTTGACCCTGAATTTGTGATATTAAATTGGGTATTCATGTAGGAGTCTTGTGACGAATTAAGGATGTTAAAAATAATTGTTAGTTTCTACGAGATGAGATTTTCAACGGTACTATTGGCACTCATCTATTTCTACACATTCGTAGTTTGCGAATATCTTCACAAAAGCACTCGAACGTGAACATAGAGTAGAAGATTTGAGTAGCTTTTTCAAGTTGGATGTTCTTACTCTTTACTTTCCAATTTAAATAGCGGTATTACAGATATATACGAACCTACTACAATTGAAGTTAGAAAATCGTTTAAATTAAAGTTACTTTTATATATAAATTAATGTTGAGTGGCAATGTTGGTTCGCTAAAGTCTCTTCAAAATAAATTAAAGATTGCGGTATAAAGCTCATCTAATTAAAATTAAACTTGATGGTATTCTAAAGATTATTCAAACTTGTAAGATTATTACTCTTTTAATCTTACAAAAATACTCAGAACTGCCATTTATTTTTTCATGTATAAATATATGTCATAGTGTTTTCATATGATCTCTTAATAATAATATAAGTGAGTATAAGAGTATTATCTCTTCTTTTTCTCGACTCCACAATCTTCAGTGTATACCCATGCATGCAAGTCCGAAGTCCGATCATGACACAGAGTGCGATATATTTCGGACTCCCGATTTTATTAATGTATACAAGAAAGCTAAATTGTAAGTTTCAAACAAAAAAGCTAAATTGTAATTGGTGTCGATACTCCTTTTCCGTACGAAAGGTTTTCTGAATTTCAAATTGGTTTTGGAGTCTTATTGAGTGTAATATATGAATTAACAATGTTTTAGTTTTCGTTTTTGGAAACTCAAATACAACCATATAAATTCGGGATCACTATGGAAAATAATACAACAAGTTACAACTATAGTAGTATATTTATTGTATTTAATGCAATAGAAAACAGAGAAATGGATAAGCGTGTCGTGGAGAAGAAGGACCAAGCAAAGCAAAGCAAAGAAAGTAAATATATTCTCAGAAAATCCTTAAAGAACATTTATTTATATATTTTAAGAAGATTTTAATCTTATCCGTCTCCTCGAAATCGTCAAACTGTTGTAAACCTAAAACAGACATATACATAATAGATCCGCTTCACTAGACCCAAAAGACAGAACTGAAACAGAGTTTAACGTGCGAAAACCTGTCGGAGTAAACCCTTTTTTTCTATTGTTTTCATGTTTGGTGGAGGAAGAGGACCCATGGGTGGCGGCGGAGGGATGTTACGCGCCGCTGGACGTGCGATGACGAGAACCGGCGTAGCCAACGGTGGAATTCAAGATCCCTTTGCTTCATCTCCGTCGTCTTCGTCAACGACTCCGGCTGGAAACGCATCTGTTGCACATGGTGATCATAAACTCGGATCTTCTTCTGCGTCGAGTAACCTGACGCTTTCTGCGGCGTCAGGGTCGTTGATGAACTTCCCGGTGGCTGCAACCACCGGATGGAGCGGTGGAGCTTTTTCGTTTATCAACTCGGGTGCTTATGAAGACTTTGAGTGGGTTTCGGAGGAAGGAACAGAGGAAGAAGATGGCTCTGTTTTTGGCTCTGTTCCTTCTGTTGATGAAGTCCATGATGCTGTCTCTTCTCTCCAGCAGTAATCATTTTTTTTTTGTGTGTGTTTGTGATTCGTTGTGTCAGAGTTTTTAAGGTTTGAAACTTCTATTAATGATTAGAGTTGACAGTTAGTCTCGTACATGTGATGAGCTTTAACTGGTAGATAGTTTTGTGGTCACGAGATTTATTGTACCAAAAAAAGTAATACGGATAGTTTACTTTTTTTTTTTTTTTGTGAGTGTGATTGAATTGTCTTGATTTAATGAACTAAGATGGAAGTTCTATTAACTAACTTTTCGTTTTGTTTGGTTCTGGGATTACTGTCCTCGTGTCATTCTAACCCCACATGGTTGTTTGTACCTAACCTTGAAAATTGTTTTCTGAAGTTGTTTGTTTCTTATGAATTCTAGAACATGAGTACTTGAGTAACTAATTGTTGATTCTTGTTTTCTTGAAGGGTTTTCGATGGAAGTTCATTTTCTCAGCTGGTTAGAGACAAATACGAGAGCTTTCCTGAAAATGGTGGTGGAAACCAGAGCCCTATAGCGACAGGAATGGTTCATCAAGTTCCTTCATTTGGGTCTGATTCGGATTGGATGGAGCCTTCAGTGCAACTATGCCATTCCAGAATCTTACAACCTCATGCTTATGATCAGGTTTACAGTGCTTTTGACCTTCTGCGAACCGAACCATCTGTCCAGGTGATCTACTTACTCTTCTTGGTTCACTAAGCTCAAATCTCTTTATTGTTCTGTCGAGTATTCTTGAATCATACAATAAAATGTCTTAAGAAGAAAAGTTTTTCTTTGACTATTGTCGAAAATATTTTTAAAAGTTTTGTTGTGAATAAACGTGAATCAACTACGAAGAAAGTAAGAAGACTTGCAAATAAAACATGATTAAGACAAATACTCGTTTTAGGGTTTATATATTGATATGTGAATTACAAGCTATTAGACTCGTACTTTTATAACCTCAACCTGAAATTTTTTTTTTTCTTTATGAGAACTTCCTTATCTACTGAAGGCATTTAGTCAGGTCCAACCAATGTGTCATTTTGCTGGTGCACTGAGATTTAAGTCACTCACTCTAGAATCAACAAGTTTAATGTTCAACTGGTCATTTCAATAAATCATGAATTAAGACTTGTAACATTTTGTGCAGAGAATGGTAATATCCTTGTCATCTGACAAAGCAGTGTGGGATGCGGTGATGAACAACGAGGTGGTGAAAGAGATTAAGGAGCTGTACAACAATGGCATGAGTCAAGGTATGCAAACGTTTTGATTAGTTTTAAAGCCTTTAGTTTGAGAGAGTTCTCAAGATACTCATCGGTCATTATAACAGATGAGGAGAGTTCAAATGACACTCCCGGGGAGAATAACGCAGCTGTGGATTTCATAAAATGGGTGTTTGACAACACAATGGTTAAGGCCAATGAAGTGTTCAAGAAAATAACAAGGCTAGTGATAGAGCTCTTGAGTAGTCACAATGATGATGGTGTTAACAAAAAGGGGAAAGATGCCAAATTCAACAATTGGCTCGAGGAAAAGCTTAAGACTTCGGTCTTGCTCTCCATCGTGGTCATGCTGGTCGTGATGGTGTCCCGAGCCTGCAACAAGTCTTGATAGTTTCAAAATCTGTCGACAATACGTTTCGCCTTAAAGACACTGGTTGTTTATCTTTGTTTCAAATCATGTTGTGGTTTGTTTTGGTAATCACTGGTTTTTCATTCCATTGTTGACGTTGTAGATGGTGTACTCAGTTGTGTTTTCCATCATAAATAACTCTGAATAAGAGTTTGGTTGTCTATCACCAATACGTTCGATCTTACACATGAAGAAAAAACACAGAGAAAGAGTTTGCATATTGTGCGTATTGCTTTAAGCCCATATAACTCAATTAGCCCATGACGTCCCTCTTGATATTGGCTTTTATATCGTTAATGGGTTTTTGCTAAGTCCGTAAAGGTGTCGAAAGGGTTCGTTGGGAACAAAGAAGCCGACCACGTGGAGCTGAGACTTTTATCACCTTAATAAGTCAAACAAGTTAGGCGAAGTCGGCACACTCGATTGTTTCTACTCCATTTGTCTCCATCTTATCAGAAGTCAAAACTCAAACAGGCTAAAAAAAGTGAACGTGCTAATATTTCATTTTTAACACTAACTGATTCCCTTGTCAAAAAGAAGAAGAAGAAGATATCATGCGTAGAATGTCTTAATTATTACACTACATGATCCTATTTATATAGGAAGGATATATACCATGATAGTTACTGTTCTTTAGAATTTGACATATAATGTTTCAATTTTGATTAACCTTTATAATATTTTCGTAGTTTACATACTCTATTAATAAATATGATGGGTCACATATACTGAAGAGAAAAAAGCGGTCACATATAAGCCAAACAAATTCATTATAACTACATATATTTAACACCGTTATCGGCCAACCCTAATCTTCTATATTCTCATTGTTAATGCATATCACATGTTTTTAGTAGAATGAATGATGTTAGAAGATAAGTGATCATACAGGAAATTACCAAAAAAGTGGTTATACAAAAATGTAGCGTAATGATTCTAAGAAGATACATGAGCTATTAGAGAATGTCATCCGGACCAAATATATAAAAAAATTCACTTCTGGGACAGACTTTATCTTTAACAGAAGAAGGTTTCTCTCTACACTTTAAATATCTTATTAATACATTCATTAAAGCTTCTTCAGTTAATAATTATTTGGTTTTAACATGTCATGTATGAAATCATTTAATTAGGAATCAAAGAAGCATGATAAATAGGTAATAATATCTCCTGTCAAAGTTCTCCAACACCAAACTTCCTATTAATATGATTATATGAATATACAACAGTCCGACAACTACATTTGCAAAATGGGTGTACAATGTGGATACCCCATTTTTAATTTAGCATTGAGTCTTAGCTGAGATAAGCTTACCATCTATTTCTGAGTTCCAACTTCCAATACGTCAAACCCACAAACAGAAAATAAAACAATTAAAATTGGTATGTCCTCAAAACTAATTAAAATATTTAGTTGTATCGTTTGCACAGAAGCTATACGGCACCCCGTGCTAATCTTAACTAACGGTCAACGAATATATTCGAGAATACAAATAGCAATTACATAAAAAATACTATATACGTTCGTTACGGTTTATTTAATATACAATTATCAATCTAAGCTTGTAACAATTTCGTAAAGACAGTTATTATATTTCACACTGTCGGTGGTTTCTCACCAGATATCGATTGGACGATATCGGTTCTTGAACGTAGTTAACATAGCGGTGAAGTCTATGTATTGAGACATTGACATGACTTATGTTAAAATTTAAGAAAACTGCTACCTCTATTTCAAATTGAAAGTAATTTTACATAAAAAATAATATGAAAAAGTTATAACCTATTAAAATAATTATTTAATATATGAATCTAACTAATTATATTTTTATATAATTTAATTAGTTACTGAACATTAAAAAATGCATCGAATTGTTAAACTTATTTCTATTATATTCTTTTTGTATCATAGGTCACATGTTTTTAAAAATTATTTAAAGAATATATATATATATATATAATTTTTTATTTGCAGTACATGTTTTGTAAACTAATATTTATTAATTATAAATTTCAGATAATTTAATTATAGTTATTAGATGGTAATTGGTTTACATTTATAAAATAAATAGTCATGATAAATTATGTATTTTATTTTTATTGATGTGTGAAAAATTAGAATATGTAACATATTAAAATAAAGTGAATAACTTAAAAACATTTGTAAAATTAATATAATATATTCTTTGTTTTATAATAAGTGTCACTTAAACACATTTCACACCTATTAACAAAATAATAAAATATACTACTAATTTATTTTTATTTATTATATAATTATTTAAATAAAAATGATTTACTAGACATCTATTGGTTATTTAAAAAGACAAGAAAAAAAAATATGGAGAATATTTATATTGTGAAATCGAGGAAGTATTAAATTAACCATTAGACTTTCAAGCAATGTACAGTATTATACAAAATTGAGAATACCGCGTTTACCAATCACGTGACATATTAATTAAGAGAAATAGTTGATTAAATCTATTACAATTCGTGAAATCTGAAAACTCATTTACGTTTGGTGTTACCAAGCCAAGATTAAGTCGCAGTCAACCATTTTGGGCGTTAAACAAGGTTTTTGTCATTAGTTTCCAAGTTCTTTTTGTGCTAGTTTAGCAAAAACGTCGGTTAATTTTTCTAGAACTATGAATTTTTGAACTGACCATATGGCGTTAGTTGATTAGCAATTAAATGACCAAATTAACGATACTTTTCCCTCGTTTTAAAGACGAATAAGTTTATATGTTTCTAGCATAAACATATAGAACCCTAAACATAGAGACTAAAAAGTTAAAGACTAGAAAAGTCGCTAAGCAACGAAAGAGAAACACATGGTTTAGAATTAGAATTGAAGCAAAAGTTAATTTACACTTTGAATTTATACTTTCACGTTTTCATAACATTTGAAATGTAACAAAATAAAATTCATGTAAACAAACTTTTTGCTACAAAAAAAAACATTGAATGAGAACTGAAAGTAACTCATACAGGTACAATAACATGACATCTTGACATAATTTAGTTACTAAGAACTGACCGAGACTCATACTCCTAACATGAAAAATAAAACTAAAATGATTAAAAAGTAAAATGCTACAAAAAAATGAAAGTAATATACAACAAACAGTTAATGAGAAACTAAATTTGGGCTAAAACTGAGACTGAATCAGGTCCTACATCTCTGTTTCTAATTCTCAAGGCTCTATTTCTTCAAAAACTTGGTACAGCCTGTGGGGACTGAACAGGCTGGTTCAAACCGGTTGAGCTGTCATCGGTCGGCTCTTTCTTCCGCCTCATCTCTATGACTTTGCGGTGGTGGTTGGAGTGAAGCTCGCTCGAAAATGTCGGGCTACAAGCCGGTCTGTATTCGGGTAATAACCGACCCGACTTATACCTGACACCGCACGCATTGCAAAGCGTCTTGGCTCCCTTAGGTCCTGCTCTCCACTGCGGAGTCTTCTGAACGCCACAGTGACTGCACCGTCGCTGCGGCTGCTGAGACTGAAACTTACCGCTGAAAACAGACTCTGCTGACCTTTTCTTGTGCTTCTTGGGAACTGGAGGTTTCTCTGACGTGAAGTCTGGCTCGAGAAGCTCAGCACCGGAGAACCAGGGGCTTGAGAGACCCGAGGAGGAGGAAGAGGAGGAGGTGGAGCTTGACGAAGAAGGGCCTGAAGAGCCAAGCGACCAGGCTTTGACTCCATTCCGGTTTCTTCTGCTACGGACTTTGGCTGGAAGAGGGGACTTGAAACAAGACTCTTCTGAGGCAGGAGTCACTGGGTGTTTCCGGTCACCGGTTAACCACGCTGGTTTTTGAACCGGTGTGCCGGTGAGATTAGGAGCCGAGTATTCCGTGAAGGAGTCGTCAACGAAATTTGATAGCCACTCTAGGTCCTCTAATTCATCCATCTAATAACAACAAAAATTAAAAAGAAAATATCAGAGACAAATATTAAAATTATTATCTCTCTAATTTGGTTTAAGGATTTTTTAAAAATAAAAATTACCGGTACGGGGAGTTGGTTTGAAGGGAGAGAACCAAACTCGTTGCTTCGGGCAAGTACTTCTCCGACGTCGTTTGGTTGCTCGGAGGAAACACAGAGCAAACCCTCTTGTTGAGCCTTGGGTTCAGTCTCTTCTTCCTCGACGAAAACGTCGTCGTTTGACAAGTCAAGTAAGTCGTCTACGGAGAAATCTTCGGAAGAAAAGTCATTTTGAACGGTTGGGACGGCGAGAAACTCTTCGTAAACCGGAACAGACGTTTTGAAAGCCATCTCTCGTCTGATACTGCTCTTCAAGCCAGCTTCGATACGTTCCATTTTCTACAAGAAAATAAAAACTTTAGCAAACATGAAAAACGTAAACGTACCCAAAAAAACGTTACTTTCATTCACAAAGCAAACGTAGGAAACAAAAATCAAATTGTTATTCAGTAACGAGATGGAAAGCCCTAACCACTTCTCCTAATTTACTTAAAAGTAGACAGATATTAAAAAGTACCTAAGAGAGAGAGATAGGGAGAGGGTTCTGAGAAGACGAGAGACGAATGAGCGGTGTGGAGAGAGGAAGAAGAAGATGAAGAAAGATAATAAAAGAGAGAAAGTAATAACATTTACTCAGTTTTTTATAAAACCTTTTTTAGGTTATATAAAAAATGACAGTTTTTTTTTTCTTATTTGCGCTCATCTCGGGAATTACTTTCCTTCCCGCTCAGTGGTTTTGATTTTGCACTAATTAGTTAACATAAACAAAAAAATTAAAAGTTAAATGTGTCCATTATTAAATTAATAGTGAGGGGAAATGACAAGAATAACCTTAAAAAGCAATAATGAAGAAAAAGCATGTCTTCGGAGTAAAGGTTAAGTGAGAGAACTGAAATGATGCAGACAAATGGCGGGCCAGCTTTTGTCCTTACCACGAGAAAATGATTCTCTCTCTTTTCTCATTATCCTTGAGACTAAACCAACAAATAAAAACTAGATCTTGACCCGCGCACCGGCGCGGATTTAACTTAATTTGGAAAAGCATAATATATTCATAAGTCATCGGTTATTACCGTATTTCAAAAACTATGATCGTATTGAATGTAATAGGACTGGGGTTTGATTTCGGGTCAACTTTTGTTGGATTCTTTATGTTCGTAGTTTTTTTAATTTTACAGATATAAGATCTGTTCTATTATCTATATAAATTGATTTGCGTCCGGTTCGATTCTTTTGGTTTGAGCTGAGTTTGGTAATAATTATAATAACCGACTAATATCAGATAAATTTTTGGTTCCAATATGATAACGGTTTGGTTACGATTTCTAGGATTAATTTTAGATTAATCGGGGAAAAACTGATTTTGGGGGGGGGGGATAGGTGTTTCGGATAAATATCCAGTTACGAAAACAAAATTTTAATATTTTAGTTAAAACTATTCAAATATTTTGTGTCTTTATGATAATTTGAATAATGTAAAATATTTTAGATAAAATATATTTGAGTATTAAATTATTTGAAATGTAAATTGTTATTATCTTAAAAACTGATGTTATTTTTAATTTAGTCAACAATGAATAAAATTGAATATGGTCTTTATATAAAATATAAACTAAAAACACAAATTACTATAATGGGCCAAATGATTAAAGTCAACCATAACATAAAATAAATTAAACAAAAGTCCAATTCTATTATAACAATGTTTAAAAGCCCAACTCCTTTAAACTTATAGCCAAACAACATTAAACTCTTTATTACTATTATTTAAGTTTCCAAACAAACCTAAAGAGTACTACAACTTTAATAAGATAGATGTTATTCTTTTATCTAATATACATTCTATTAAGACAAATAAAAGGAAAAGTATCTGTGCAGATTCCAACTTTTTTCCTTGTACTAAATTGGTTTAGATTCTCTTCGTATTTACTATTTTATCTCTGGATAAATTTTAATTTTCTTTTATGTTAGTATCATCCAAGTTTGGAAAATCAGTGTTTAATTATTTTTTTTGTTTTTAAACAGGGTTTAATTGTTTGTTTAGTTAAAGGGTTACATCATTTAAAATTTTTGGCAATACCCTTTTCCAACCTGATGAAGGAATTTGATTTTCAAATGTAAGGAACTAAGTATTATATAAGTCATAGAGTACATAGTATTTATTTTTATTGGAAATATAAATAAATAATCTTGAGAAATTTAATGTTGTGGGTAAAAGAAAGAAATATGATGATGTGTCGTGCTCTGTTTAGTTATGTCTCACACATTTGACGTGGTCGAACCAATCAGAATTTCTTGATAGCTAATATACTGACTTTTCCATATTATTTAGAAGAAAAAAATATCATGGTGTATTTTTTTTTCTAGCTTCTGCTTGGAGTACATAAAATATATTCTTACAGTTACAGGTTCATGAAATTTTCTGTATTTTAAAGTTTTTAACTATATGTCTTACAAATGTGAATGAGTTCGAGAAAATATTTATAATTAAACGATTAAATTATCTTAGACTTGCATGTCGGCAGAGTGTGCTTGTAATCCTTTTTATGTTTTTTTGTGTCTGCGAAACAACGGTTTATAATGTTAAAATGTTTGAAATGCAAAATCAAGAAGAAGAAAAGTAGTAGGGAATGTGACAGAGAATGAGAGAGGAGGAGAGGAAAGCTATACGTCCCACGAGAGTTGTTCGCCAGTTTTGAATTTTCCAAACCAGTTAAGACGTTTAAGTCAGTCTTCAGTACAGTTTTGTATGGACCATTCACATAATGTTAAATAACTTCTTTTTTTTGAGCAACCCAATAATGTTAATAACTTGAACCCAAAAAAAAAACGATATATAATATGGTTGCGGGTTTTCATCACAGGTAAATTGTTTGGTTGTATTATGCACTTGGGAGATTTTTTTTTTTAAATATCAAATTTGAAAACTTGGAGCGGCCCACAAAATGGGTAGTTGGAGCGGGAAAATCATTCAATTTTGTCACATATTGACTGCTCATGCCCGTGGCTTCTAGTACCTTTCACCTTACAAACTTTTCTTATATTTAAAACAAGCTGCCACACACACCAAAAAATAAATAAAAACGATTACTGCCAATTTGGGTAAATCAAGCTGTATTGCATATTTGCATGTGAGAATTAAGAATACATTCAGACAATGTGACGTTGCTAGTTCAACTACGTACTTGTCTTTGTTTCTTATGACTTCCAAAACCTGCTTTTCTTGTTTAACGAGAATTTGAGTATAACTCTTGTTTCTCACCAAAAAATTTCACCACTAGCATGCAAGAAGTCTTGATCGTTTCAAATTTGGTCATCAATACACTTTGTATTAGTCTCTTGGACACTACTTTTGTTAGCGTTCTTTCAAGTCATGTTGCGGTTTGTTTTGGTAATCTTTGGTTCTGTTCTTCATTGTTTACTCAATTGGGTTACTATCATAAACGACTCTGAACGTTTCAAATAGTTAAGAGTTTGCTTTTACTCCCCAATACCATTGGAACTTTCACAACACAAGAAAACATAAAGAAGAGTTTCTATGATCATATGATTGGTTTGTAGTTAAATAATCTAAATAAACAACACTACTACTCTCTTCACATACTTTATGAACAAGACCCACTACCTCTGGAGCAACCTTCACTTGTTTGTTTGCATGTCTGCGTCAGGGCTCAAAAGAGACTCAACATCTGGAGTAACAGTCGCAAACTTCGTTGAAGAACCAATGCGAGAGCAGTTCCTCTCTCTGGTATCAATCGCCGCCACATCATTATGAAATACTGTATTCGGTCCTGGCGACACCTGAATTTACGTTTAGGAATAAAGAGTTCAGAGAGATGATGAAGAGCTACAAGCAGAGTTGATTAAACTTGACATGTGTGTATTCACATATAGGTAAAAAAATGAATTAACTTACATCATAGAGGATATCTCCAAGCTTTAACTTGACAGCACCGCTCTTGTAAACTAGCATTTTGCCCATGAAACCCTCTGGTAAACCTTCAAAAGCGCTGCTTCTCTCTGATACTGATGATCTCTTGGCCGTTGGTTGCTTCGTTACAGGGAGACAGTCTGGAAGCTTAAAGAAAAGCATCTGTTTTTTGCAGTGTTGTCCCTGTAGGAAGCTCAAAAGATACAATCAGTCAAAAACTCAGTGAAGAGTTCATATCTATAACAATACCAACATGTTTACAAGTTCATTACCAATGTCAGACCGAGTTCTTCTGCTGAGTTGATGTTATTCTCGTCATAGTGAAGATGTTTAGCCACGTTCCCGAATTCCTCCTGGTCAAGAAGTTCTAACAACACAAAGAAGGGGTGAAAAGAAGAAAGCAAACACATTCACAAAGCTGTGTTTTTGAGATTCACATCAGAGCATACCTGGATCACCAGAGTTAGGCTTTCTCAAAGGAAGAACAGTAGGATAATAGGAGTTTTCATCCTGTAACATGAAAATGTGAATCAACCTTATGTCACATAAATTAACACAAACGAAACAGGAGAGGGAAAATCAAGTTTTTTTATCTGAGAGATTCTAGTTACCCAAGGTTCAACGTAGTCTTGCTCAAATCTTGTAACATCTTTTTGTGCAGGAGCAGAAGAAATAAGAGGAAGAATAGCAGTAGAAGAAACAGAGGGAAGAGAAGTAGTAGCAGCAGAAGATGTAGAGGGATTTACATCAGAACCGTGCTTATCATCTTCTTTAGGAACCCCAAACGACTTTATTGCAAGTGAGGAGAAGTTTGGTTGGAATGCAACCTCAACAGAAGATGCTGCAAGATTTTCAAGAACGTTACATAATACCACCACCTTCCTCACAAATGACTTTCAGATAAACTATTTACAGAGCTAGTCATTATAGATCACTGAAAGAATGAAAATGGTTATTACCTTTTGTTTCGGTTTTAGGTCTCCTCTGGCCAATCTACAACAACAAGAGAAGAAGGCAAGTTTCAACTTGGAGCATTTGGATGAGAACAACTAAGCGGTTATATGGTTACAAAGAAGTATAAACAACACATGTTACGAGTCATGGACCAACTAAGTTCATGATAGAAAGCTCTAATGCATATTTTTCATATTTCTTTGTCATATTTGCTGCATTTGGATAATATATCAATTACCAAGGAATAACCAAAGTGAAGAATTTGTTCTTGGCTAAAGATGAAGAAAGCACACCGTTTTGCTACCATATTTAATAAATACTATAAAAATAATCTAATGTGTAAGATGTTAAAACTATTTTAAAAATTAAGGAAACTAATACGGTTAGAATTATACTGTTGATTAATCTTGTTTCCAGGGGAAATAAAAATAGGAAAGCAGCAAAGATTGAGAAGAGAAGGTACAACATACGCCGATACGTTTGGCTATCTGTCGTGCTGCTTTTTTATTCTCTTCCTCAGCCTCAGCAGCTTCACTGTGTTTGTGTGTGTTCAGAAAAAAAAAAGATATTAATCTTATAAATTCACATGTAATAAGCAAATATATGCATGCGTAAGGATCTTGAGAATAAGAGAAGAATTACGTGTTGGAAATCGGAGGGATCGGCCGGAAAGAAGGCGTGGGAGCTCTTGGATGAAACCTCCGCTGACGAGAAGAGGGAGATAATATTAGTGAAAGACGCAATTTCGGTGAGATTTGAGCTGAAATTACGGGATGAGATGAGAAGATATAATCAGTGGAAAGTTTACCTTCGACTTTACCGGAACCTTAGAGCCTGAATCCATGGCAGTCGCCGGCGAGAGAATCGGGCGGAAAAAAAAAAGATTAGGGATCTGGTAGATTAGAGGAATCGAACTCGGGTCTTCCGAAAATCTGAAATTGGGGAAATCCAGTCGACCTAGGGGCGCTTTTAATGACTGTGAAGTTGTTTAAATATTTAAACGTTGTTGGTTAGCTTTATTAAAATATATGAGAAATATGTGATTGGCGAATTTAACCAAGATAGTAACAAAAACCAGTAACTGTATTGTGTCTTGAATCAAAGCAACTGTGTTAAGTTGATTCGATAGAACATATTTTACATATGAAATGAAAAACATTTACATTGTCAAATGTAGGAAAACAAGTTTTACTTTCCTCTTACCTGTCTTTCCTTTTGTTTTGGTCATCGTAGTTACCTCTTTTTCCTTTATCTTTTTTGTTGTTGTGTCATCCTTCCTAACTAATTATCCTCTTGTTTGTTTTGAGTATAGTAGAATGTGAAAGATATGTATCAGGGAGTAGTATATAAAACCAATCACCACTTTGAAAAAACTTTGTGAGATTTCTATTAATTTCCCTCGCTAGACTATAGTCAACAGGTTGAACAAACGTATAATGTAAGTAACACTTAGTTACACATCCCAACATTTAAACTACTTAAGAAACGCTATTATCGATGTTGCTAATGTTTTCTCTGGTCTTCAGTCTTCTGAAGTAAATGAACCTTTAAGCTACTCTCCTTTGCCTGTTAAAAACAAAACTCTTCCACGTTAGATTTTTCGATCTTTCAAATTCTAATTGAACATAAATAAATCAGTCACACCAGTTTGGAGTTTGGACCACTCAAGAAACCAATCAGATGAATAGAGTATTTACCGCAAAGACAGGAATAAGGAAAAGGCTCTTCTCCAGCTCTTCAAAATATAACAGTTCTTGTTTGAAAATACTGAGCAATTCTGTCATCTCGGACATGATTATTTCAACCTGTGATATTTAACCACCAAAACATTCTTATATTTCTTCATTCTTCGATATAAAAAACAAAAAAAAAAGGAAAAAATATCTAAATAAATAAAGTGGAATTACTCGTGGGAGAAACTTGATGACAATGTCTTCGATCTCATCCATGACTTCTATAGCTTTGACCATTTCTTCATGTATGGACACCACATCTACCTGGTACCCTCCACACTATTATTTTCCTTTTCTTAAGAAAATGTAAATGTTTTACCCTCCTATCATAGACAATTGCAAAAATGATATTACCTTTGCACCATGTAGGAGTGGTACACGAACAGACAAAGCGTGCAGTTTTCGAGTTAGCTTGCTCAACGCTTCACAGTTCTTGGCATCCAATTTGGACCATTCATTGAGTAAAGGCATTTGGAGGCTCAGAACTTGACGTAGTTTAATTTCTTGCCGTAGCCTTTGAACTTCAATTAAATTTTCCACTACGTACTTCCTCATTTTGTATATCCTAAGCCAAACCCAAAACAATTGATCCTGAAATAAACCACACAAACATATTGATATATTCCATGTATATATATTTACATATTGATACATTATTTTCATAAACAAAAGTAACAAGTTTGTACCTCAACGTTGACCTTAAGGTTAGCCATAGTAGCTTCTGTTCTTGCGTTAATAAACCTTAACTGAATTAATCTGTTATGTAAAATCCTAAACCGGTGATAGTTTTCCTCTTGTACCGGGGATACTTTCTTCTGTGCCTTAAAGTACTTCAAAACTCCTGCCACGGCTCCACCGCCACCGCTTCTCATCTTGGCTTTACTCACCGGTGACTCAGGCGGCGTGTGGCACATTGAAGTCACCGGAGCTGAGCTTGAAGAAGAAGAATTTTTCATCGTCAAAACTCTACCAGGTGACAATGCCCACGCCGATGGTGAGCTAGCTCCCGGTTTTGCACCTTTAGATGAAGTGTTATAATTACGAAGACTGCCACGCTCACGTTGCTCCAAGTACCGAACAAACGCCTCTCTTGTTCTACCGTTGTTCACCTCTTCAGATCTTGACGCGCTGTTTCTTGCTGGGATCTTCGGGTTGGTGGTGGGTCTGGAAGATCTTGTTGTGGATTGTGATCTGCTTACCGTCACACGTTTGATTGTACTGGAAGGAGAAGAGGAAGAGGAAGATGAACAAGAAGAGGAGAGTGAGTTGTTTGATGATACCGGGAGAGAGGTCGAAGAGGTTCTAGTCCGGGTCTGGTCAATACGCGTCGACTGAGGCCGAAGTTTGCGACCAGTGGTGGTGATGGCTGCCATTCTCTTTTGAGTTTTGTTTTTTTGATAAAGTTCTTTGATATCTTACCGTTGATTGATCAAGCAAGAGTAATATTAAGCCGGGCAATATTCAACGGATTGTCTAAGTTTATAATATATTGTTAAGGTTTATATATTTATATATCGATATGTTTGGTAACGCTTGGGGGTTCATAGGAGTTGATTGCACGTAGAGGTAGGTCACAGGTGAGAACACTTCTACATGTAAGCCTATATGTATATATTTAAATATTTGATAGAATGTATTTGGTACATTTTACAAAGAAAATGTATTATGTCAAAGCCTACGAAGGTCAGCATAGCTAGAGACACGTCTTCTGATTATCTATGCTGCTCTATATGTTTTGCAGGTCAAATAACAGGGAGGGACGTTGAAATTTTTGATGGTTGTATTTTTTGGATACATTTGATTATTGTGTTTTGGTTAAACAACATGGTGGTAGAATAAGTCAAAACATAAATGTCCAATTTAAAACAACCAATGTGGATAGTTACATTGAAAATATAATAAGAAGATATCAAGTTTTCTATAACACTTGAAAAATAAATAATCTTAAATCTAATTTATTTAAGGGTAATTCTCTAAAATAGCACTCTTTTAAATTTTTATCACAAAATATACCTCAACAATTAAAATAACCAAAATAGCACTTTTTATTTTGAAAATTTTAAGTTTTCTTAATTTTTTTAAATTTGAAACCATATCCCCAAAATCCTACTCCTCAACTCTAAACAAAAAATATAGGATTAGTTAACCCAAAAGTATAAATGTATATTTAATAAAACATTTAAGTGTTATTTTAGTCATTTTATTTGTTAAGGTCTATATTTGTGATAAAAAAATTAAGGTCTATTCTAGTCATTTTCTCTTTATTTAACATATTAGAATTTTACGGACAATAAAACAGTCTATAAAACGTACAAATTAAATAAAATAAAAATCATTGTTGCAGAAAAAATAGCATTTTTTTTTCTCTTAAAGAAAGTGTTTTATTTGGTCTTTTCCTCAAAATAATCTTTATTTTTTTGTTGACCAGTTAAAAATCTATAAACATAATAAACACGGGCCGAATACGATGGGCCGTTAATGGACATTGTACTACGTAGCTGCCCTATGCTTGGGAGCCACGCAGCTCTAGAACTATCCGGAAACATGTCTGTATCCTATAGTCTCTAGAACATCCTCGCACCCGAACATATCCAGTTTCACCTCTTTCCTCTTCTATATAAGCTCACCTGTCTCCATTCTCGCCGCACAGTAACTCAGATAAAAGACTACAGTCTCTGCTAAAACTTTCTAAGACAAGCTTACATTATCTTCTACACATGGCTTCATCCCTCGCTCTCAAAAGACTTCTCTCTTCAACAGTCGTTCCTGGTTCCCGTAGCCTTCTTCGTCCAAAAGCTGCCTCTCGCCTCCTCAACACAAATGCGGTCAGGAGCTACGACGGAGGAGAAAATGAAGGTGTTGACATAGACAGACGCTCTGATCGCTCTGTTTCTCGCCGTGGTGATGATTTCTTCACAGGTAACTCAAAACGCCATTTCCCAAACTGTCTCAAGTTTTCATCAAGGCCTGTATCTGATCTTTCTTGATTTTCTTGTAGATGTGTTCGATCCTTTTTCACCGACAAGGAGTATTAGCCAGGTGCTGAATCTCATGGACCAGTTCATGGAGAATCCTCTGTTATCAGCGAGTCGGGGCATGGGAGCTTCTGGAGCTCGACGTGGTTGGGACATCAAAGAGAAAGACGATGGTCTTTACTTGAGAATCGACATGCCAGGGCTGAGCAGAGAGGATGTGAAGCTGGCTCTGGAGAACGACACTCTGGTTATAAGAGGAGAAGGGAAAGATGTTGACGATGGTGGCGAGGAAGGTGGAGAGAGTGGTAACAGGAGATTCACAAGTCGGATTGGTTTGCCTGAGAAGATATATAAAACCGATGAGATTAAGGCGGAGATGAAGAACGGTGTTTTGAAAGTTGTGGTTCCGAAGATGAAGGAGGAGGAGAGAAATGATGTTCGTCAGATCGAGATCAACTGAAACGTCGTCACTCTCGTTTCTGTTTTTTTTTATTTGGCTGTTGTTGTTTCGAGTGTATGTCTTGAATAAGAAATATGTTGTATGGTTGATACTTGTTATGAACGCTAAAGCTTGAGGAATCTGAATCTCCTATGTGTTTGTTGGAACTGTGTGTTTTATTCCCTGACTTAAAATTTCTAGTATGCAATTGCGAGTATGTGACAAAAGATTTGAGTTGTGACGCTTGTTCAAGTTTAAGCGAATTAAAACCTAAAATATCTCATAATCAGAGCAATCCGTAATATACATCATGTTTGAAGACAATTACTATCCTTAGACAAGAAGTCGTTGTAGAGGCGCTCTCAGATTACCACACAAACAGGAATCATTGATTGAATGCCACTTCATTTCTATTGTCCATCATGGTAAAAATGCACTGACAAATCCTGCCTATTTGGCGGACGCATCGGACCCGTTTGTAAGTCCATATTTGGTTGTATGGCTTTAGTGAAGCCCACAAGGTCCAACAAATATAGCTTTTGTACTTTCACGTAATGCGTAAAACGGAAAGTTTATTTTCAATCAACGTTAATTAAAAAAAAGCGGAGGAAAGAATAGTACCTTCCTTACATAGAAGAAACCTAAAAATCGCATAACCTAAAAGCAAACCTAAACCTAAGTCGACGGCGACAGAACACAACTCTCAGATCTTCCTCTCATGGCACCGAAGCAAGCTGATAAGATCCCAAACCCTCCCGCCGCCTCTTCCAGCGAAGAGGAAGAGGAAGAAGAGTCCGGTTCCTCCGGAGAAGAAGAATCCGGATCCTCCGATAACGAATCTAACGACATCAAATCCAACCTCACTCAAAAACCTCCTCCTCCTCCCGCAAAAAAGCCTGAATCCGATTCCGAAGAATCCGAATCCGAATCCGACTCCGACTCCGAACCTCCCACCAAAACCAAGCCTCTCAACACCGTCGCCACCAAACCAAAACCCGATACAACAACATCCGGATCTGCTCCACCCGAGAGCTCTACTGCTAAGCGTTCACTAAACCAATTAGAAAACGAGCCTAAGAATAAGAAGGCAAAGACAC
Organism: Eruca vesicaria subsp. sativa; assembly: GCA_932364175.1. Taxonomy (NCBI): domain Eukaryota; kingdom Viridiplantae; phylum Streptophyta; class Magnoliopsida; order Brassicales; family Brassicaceae; genus Eruca; species Eruca vesicaria. The sequence continues at coordinate 279,807 of CAKOAT010630709.1, forward strand.
TAACAACAGAGAATGTTGATAACAAGAAGAAGAAGGACGAAGAGGTTAAGAAAATCTCCGGAGAAGAAGCTAAGAAGATGTTCCAACGACTATTCAGCGAGACAGACGAAATCGCGATGCTTCAAGGCTTTCTCGACTTCACTTCAACTAGAGGCGACCCTTACGAGAACATGGACGCGTTCTGCGATTACGTCAAGACGTTAATCGATTTCAACGCTTCGAAAGCTCAGATCGTTACGAAGCTACAGAGGTGTAAGAAGAAGTTTGTTAATATAGTTAAGAACGCGCTCAAGAAAGGTAAAAGTGAAGATGAGGTGACGTGTTCCAAGGATCTTGATCAGAAGGCGTTTGAGTTGTCGAGGAAGATTTGGGGAGTTAGTGGTGTTCTTCCTGCTAAACCTAGGAAGTTGTCTAAAGATGTTGTTGTAAAGTCTCCTCCTTCGCCTTCATATACGCCTAAGAAGGAAGGTAAAGGGGAGAAACGGAAGGGGAGTGTTTCGTTGAGTAGAGAGATGGGTTTGTTTTTTAAGGCGGAGAATGTTGGTGTGTTTGGTTTGGATGAGTCTACGGTGAGTAGGGTTTGGGATAGGGTTGAGGATGGGGCGAAGAAGAGGGAGGTGGAGGAGAAGCTGAAGAAGCTTAAGGATATGCAGGTGGAGCTTTGTTTGCAGAGGACTGCTTTGTTGGATACTACTGCGAAGATGATATTCAAAGACAATGCGTCGTCTTCGTCTTCATGATGAGTTATATTGATGGTTTGTTCTTTTTACTCTTTTTAGTATATTGTGGAACTAATGCTATCGTAAGTCTTAGTCAATATTATGCCCTTATGTTGTTGGATGCTTGGTTTGGGTATAATTCCCTTATGTGGAATGAATATTTATTCCCCCTTGTTATTTGCTTTTGTGCTAATAGTTTCTTTTCTAAGCAATGCAAAGTGTCTGATTCTTAACTCTAGTTTAACCCTAAATACATTGTGTTATTAGGATGCCAGTTGTTAAGTTAGTATAGTGTAAGTTAATGGATAGAAAGTCTTTGCTTTGCTTGTTTTGGAAATCAGCTATTTTTATTGCTACTATGTAAGAAAATCATCCTTGGGTTCATTTCCGTTTCCTTTTGTGGAAGACTTGAGACTTTCTATCCATTTTACATAACTTCATTTACGTAACAGGAGGAAGTTGACATGTTTAGTAGTTAGTACCCTTTGCAAAAATGGGCACGAATCACTTTAGGTTATGAAACAGCTTTTAATATCTGTAATAACTCGTAAACGTATGTGAGCAAGTTACTGGATGCAATAATAAGTCACTCTCCCGCAGTTTCTGTCATGTGCTATGATCCTTATCTGTCAAGCTAGTGCTTCCCGAGTACTGCACAGTTGAGAGGCAAGTCTCATCATTACAGAGTGGTTTCTGCAGTTTCTACAATGATTCATACAACGAGATGATCTATCTTTGCACCTGATCCCTCACAAGGCCTGAAGCAAGTTCTGATGCCTTCTTCAACTTCGGTGGCAACAATGGGACTCCCAACTTTTATTCAACTTTGGTGGAAACGTTCAGACACCCAACTCTTATTCAGTTCCTGACAATAAATCAGTCATACCTACAATGATGCTATCAGAGGAACTAAGAAAATCTAACCTACCTCAAATTTGCTTTCAGAATCTAAGAGAACTTACAGAAGATTATCTCCACATTCCCTTATTACAGTTCATTCTTGCAAATAGTCATTTAGTATAATTAAATGATTTCTTAATTAAGAAAAAACAAACATTCTAATATTTTATAGTTATTTGTAGACAGGCAACTTCTGTCATCTTCTATGAGCTACAGAAAAAATGAATATGGACACAAAAATGAAGCACTGTTCCAAAGAATGTTACTACTACTAGTTTATAGTTTCTGTAGATAAACTAAACAATTAGTGAGTTGAATTTTTCGGTGAACTATTTGATGTCTTACGTGCGTGCACAAACTACAGACCTGAATGCCGACTTACAAATTCACATAAACTATTATTAATTAATTCCATATTCGTGTTGATATCAGTATATGATCTTATTCCGTATGTACTATAGTTTACTTTGCGTACATATGATGAAATTTAATCTAGAAAATTAAAGGCCAGTGAAGCAAGAGGCTTAGTCAAAGGGGCAAAACAAGGTGTTTAAGATGAGCTAGTTTCACCTTCTTTAAGTAGTGCTTTTCCTCCTCACAGCTTCTCCAACCATTGAAGTGGCAGAGAACGGGAGTGTGATACATTCTCTAATACTTTTCTGTATGTTGCCCTGCTTGATTTTATATATATTGAGGTTTCTTGGTTTACAAGTAAAAGATATGATCATGAAGCGACGATAAACTAATATTTTGTTCTACTTTCAGGTTTTGTCGCTCTGAGGAGTTACTTAAAGAGATGACTTCATGGACTTCATCTCAATTCCTGTATGAAGAAACCAAGCCATGTGGTATTCAATTCCTGGAACGTTTCAAACGTTCAGGCAGACTCTCCTTCAAGCAATACCAAGCCCTAGTCTTCACCTTGACCTTCGTCGCTTACATCGCCTTCCACGCTGCTAGAAAGCCTAACAGCATTGTCAAAGGCACCCTCTCCGCGTCAACAGTCAGAGGAGGTTGGTCTCCCTTTGATGGACCAGATGGAACAGCCTTGCTAGGACAAATCGACTTGGCTTTCCTCTCTGTCTACGCAGTTGGGATGTTTGTTGCTGGTCACTTGGGAGATCGTTTGGATCTCAGGACGTTTCTGACCATCGGTATGATAGGCACCGGCCTTTTCACAGCTCTTTTCGGAGTCGCCTTTTGGGCGAACTTCCACAGCTTCTATTACTTCTTGGCCGTTCAGGTTCTGGCTGGGTGGTTTCAGTCCATAGGTTGGCCTTGTGTTGTGGCCGTGCTTGGGAACTGGTTTGACAAGAAGAGAAGAGGAATGATTATGGGTGTTTGGAGTGCTCACACTTCACTTGGTAACATCACAGGCTCTCTACTCGCATCAGGGCTGCTTAGATATGGGTGGGGTTGGTCATTTCTTGGACCAGCTTTGCTTATAACTTTCCTCGGTCTCGTTGTTTACTTTTTCTTGCCTGTTAACCCTCCCACCGTTGGTGCTGAGAGAGATGGCACTGAAGTTGACTCTACAATGAGGCTTGGTGACACCATTACAGAGAGCTTCTTGGGGTCTAGAATGAGCACTGGCCTCGATAGAAAAGCAATAGGGTTCACAGCTGCTTGGAAGATCCCTGGTGTTGCACCTTTTGCCTTCTGCCTCTTCTTCACCAAGTTGGTGTCATACACTTTCCTCTACTGGCTTCCTTTCTACGTCAGTCACAACAGTAAGTTGTTTCTTTCTCATCATCTCTAAAACACATTATGTTCCAGTTAGGCATGTATATTCAGTCCGGGTAGTTTTCTCATGTCTGGGTCGGTTTGGATATTTAACTAGGTATTTGGAATTTTTTGGTTTTGGTTTCTTTCGGGTCCGCGTTAGTTTGGATCTATAAGTAAAATATCTATAAAATAAGTAATTTTGGATAAATAGAGGATTCGAGTCGGTTTAGATATCGAGGACCTAACAAAATACTAGAATTATATCCGAAAATATCTTATAAATACCCACATTAAAAAATATACTTGAAAATATTCAAATACTCGAAAAAACCTTGAACTTTTGTCCGTGACTAAATTAACAGGAAAATATTGAAAATATATACGACATATCCAAATATACATAATATATACTATGTATTTCAGTATATGTTTGGGTCCTAACTCCTAAGTAGTACCCTGCCAAAACCAAAACCCGCTTGTCCAAAAAGAAAATATTCAATAGGTATTTTGTCTTGGACCCGGAACCAAACCGAACCAGTATTTTGGATCAGTTTCGGTTTGGTTTTTTCAATCGGCTAAAATGTCTAGGCCTATAGTTCCAGTCTTGTTATATTAATTGTCTTGATTCTTTGATGCAGTGATTGGAGGAGAGTACCTGTCGGAAGAGACATCAGGAAACTTGTCAACACTCTTCGACGTTGGAGGCGTGGTGGGAGGAATCTTAGCAGGATACGTCTCTGACCAGCTCGACGGCAGAGCCATCACAGCAGCAGGATTCATCTACCTAGCCATCCCAGCCCTCTTCCTATACAGAATCTACGGACACATCTCACTAACAATCAACATCATCCTCATGTTCATATCAGGAGTCTTTGTCAACGGACCTTTCGCTCTCATCACAACAGCTGTCTCAGCTGATCTCGGTACACACAAGTCTCTAAAAGGCAATGCCAGAGCCTTGGCTACAGTCACAGCTATTATAGATGGTACGGGATCCGTTGGTGCAGCGATTGGACCGGTCTTAACCGGTTACATCTCTGAGATTAGCTGGGACGCTGTGTTTTACATGCTGATGACTGCTGCTTTTATCTCTGGTTTGTTGCTTACTAAGCTTATTATAACGGAAGTGAAAGCTATGTTGTATGGATCAGAAGAGGAAGGTGGAGTTGCTACGACGTCGTCGCCAGCAACCAGAGCTCCTATTGATGTTCTCCTCTAAGTTTTTTTTTTCCTCTGTTTCTTTGATAATTTTGATTAAAAGTGAGAGACTTTTTTGTTGTTTTTGTTTGTCTTTCATAAAGTTTGAACCTTTGAATGAGAATAAAGTTACCTTCGGTCTCTCTGCTATATAACCAACCAATATGGATTTACAAACCCAAAAGTACTTTTTCTTCAAAAAAAAAAAAGAGAAAAATAAAAACTTAAAAGAATAATCTCGTTGGAGGGAGGGAGAAGCATGCAAGTGGAGTGTGTCAAACGTCGTCGTCTCTACCTTAGGGTTTGCGATATTTCTCCTCAAGTTGCTTGGCCATAGAGATGGCGGAGTGGGCAAGCTTTTTGATGTTAGGAACGTTGTAGTTCTGAGCGATGTAGATCCCACACACTGTTCCCGTTAGGAATGAGAAGCTTCTCCTTATTATCCCCATCTTCTTCTTATACTTCTTCTCCAGATAACTACGCGAGTATGAAGGGTTTCTTGGTTTTCGGCGAGAACCTAGATCGCGAAAAAAATTGAGTCGGGGAGAGATTGATCGTAGATAAAAAAAATAAGCGAAGATCTTCTTGACAATTTTGGAAAGTTAAAGAACCGACTGAAAGATCAACTAATGGGCCTGATGGATACTTGGCCCAAACATAGTTTAAACTTACATGGGCTCGTGCTGGTCACTCATAAACTGTAGAAACCTTGACGCCAAAGACAAAAAAGGATGTAGTGAAAACATTACTGACTTATATTTTGGTCAATCTGGTCACATTTATGAGTTAAACTTAGTTAAAAACTTACAATAATGTTGAGAATACAATTCGGTAACTTACAACCAGAAATGGACACCAATGATGGCATAGCGGCACACCGATGACACCATAAGTAGAGATTTTGGTTTCACCGTAACCATATGGTATAAGATTATTTTTATGGTCTAGTAACTTTTCAGTAAAAATCATTGTTGACTATTTTGCTTTTTCTTTATGGTCTAGAAACTTTTCAGTAAAGATTATTTTTATGGTCTATATTGCTGCATGGAGTCTATGGCCGATGAGCCCTTCACAAGCATCCACTTCTTCTACAACCATTCCTCCAAGTGGTCTACATAAGAAGTGTATCAAGTGGGACAAATGAAAGCTTGGCAAATATACTAGCTATGACCGCGACAGTGAGGGAAGTCATGCCACATGTTCCAGATGAAGCAAAGCTTGGCTCCTTAAAAGCCAGTAAAGTAGAAGACAACATTCATGTTGTTTGAGGTAGCCAGAACTATAAATGTTAAGTGAATAGATGCTTTTTGATTTTTGAAAATGCTAAGGTGTCATCGAATGAATACAGGAGCTTAGTAACGTTTTATCATAGAACACAGGTGTTTTGGGTTAAGTTTGGAAGTTGGTCAATGAAAACATGAAAAAGTCCATAACATTTGAAAATCGTGATCTCACAGGCCCTGGCTTGTAACTCACGAGCTTACCCCCCTGTTATAAGCTCTTTAGAATCTCTGAGATTCTAGCCACGTCTTGTTACTTGTTAGTGCCTTCACGTTCTTCCATTTCATTTGCACATTGGATCTTGTCGCTAGCATAGTCTATGTGTTGTTCTGTGAACGTTGGTTGCTTTAAGGATTAGTCCAAATCTAATTTTAAATAAATTATTAAACTATTCCCGAATACTTTCAGGGAAAGCAGTCTCAACAAATGTAAATAATTAATAATATATGCAGCCTTGGTTGGAGGAATGATCTTCTTTACCAACATCATCTGCTCAAACATAAATTAAAGTAGACTAGAAAAATAATAGTTATTTTAAAGGCAGTCCGAATACTGATGAATTGATGATACATATTAGCTTTATTTTGAAAAATCGAAGAGCTCTTCTTAACGTGTTCAGGGCCACGCTGAGATTTTGAAAACTTTGGATAATTTAATAAAAATATTGATAAAATTGTAGTATGTTTACGTATATTAATTTTAAAATTCTTAGAAGTTTTACATTCCATTATGGACTATTGATAATCAGATGCAGAGGTACTTGGGAAAGAATTAAACAAGCCGTGAGAAAGAGTTTTTTTTTGGTCTAAAATGTAGCTCTGTTTGTTTACCCAAAGCTTTTGTGTGTGTTTGATAGTTGACTCCATTTGCCAAACAATTGGATAAAAGCAACAACTTGATTGTTGCCGTGAAGAAAGAGTTTTGAAAAACCTTAATTAAATAAATACTTGAAGTTATAACTACTAGAACATTTACAATTTCGATTACATATGATCAATAAAGAAGTAGCATGTAGGTACTTTAAAGCCAAACTAAAAAAGATTGTGAAAGATTTGTTTCTTTTAAAAGAAGCAACTTTGTTCTTGTCCATGCAGAGATCGTAAACTGCACTTTGGCAAAAGAGAAAACAAATTTATCTATTTTAATACGACTCTAGTTAAGCTCGAGAGTCGAGATATACGTTCATTGAGTTTCTCATAAACTAAACCATATTTGAAGGCTTTTGCTTTAATAAAAAGAGAGAGACATTATGGTTTATGGATCAGCGCAGCGTATCATAACGACTCAATTGATTCTGTCACTAATGTTATTAGCAATTTAAAGAATTTAATAGTCTGTTTTTATATACTACTAATTAAGTTTAATAGTCCCGACCAACAAGAGGGAGCAAATTGGTGCCATAATAATAGTAACATAGCGGAAAAGGTGGTGATTTGTTCCCACATTCTTCTGCGCATGTTTCCTGATCAATCTTTGCGTTTCAAACGGTCTTACACTCTTGACTTTCAAATTGAATGTGTTTTAACCAAGGTATCTTCTCTTTTTTGAACGTTTGGTGTATATCTGCTTACTCTGATATGGTTTGATTTGTCCCTTAATTAGATTAAGAAGGCTGACCTAAATCACCAACTAAACCTCCAGAATTGAAATCGACCTTAATTTTGAGCTTTAGCGCAAAATAGTCTCCCTCAGGCCTCAACTAACAATATTAACTTTCTATAAAACATTTAAAATACAGAAGTCAATTATCCTCTAGAATATGTGATATTACATCATTTCAGACGTTGGATCAGCAAACAAAGAAATAAATCATGAAATCTTGACTAACTGAAGACTTGCAGTAATGGTTTTAGAAAATATTTGCTCGTCATGACTTTGTCGCTATTGCCTTGAAAAAAAACAAATTTCTAAATTTTCAAATTCTAACTTTTAAAACAAACAAGGAAATATGAACAAAAATAATTAATAAGACCTAGAAACTTTGGAAATGTTTAGGAAATTATAAGTGTGATTGATAAAATTAGTAATTCTTCAAAATTTAATTCATTTTAAAGCTTTAAATAGCCTAGTGGTTTATGCTAATTTTCGCTAATTTTCTAACTCTTTCACTATTTAGGTAATCAAATAATCTCTCACACATAGCTTATAACACCTAACACAAACTTAATTATACAAATAGAAATGTAAATTTAAAGACATGACAATTATTATTTTTTATGTCTGAAATAACTATTTTTAGAAAAACGCCGAAAAATAATTGAAAAAGAAGAAAAACAGGAACCTCTTTTGTAATTTTCCAGACTCATGTAAAGAAAGAAATTCAAAAAAACCTTACACTGACACACTTTCTTTCACACCTCTCTTCGCCTTCTCTACCGTTTCCTCTCTCTCTCTCTCTCGTTTCAATTTCTCCCATCCCATATTAATGTCAAAACCGTAGAGAGCTTTCCACAAGTTCCCCAGAATAACAACCAAAAATCAATGGCGACAGCTTCTCTCCACTTCTTCTCCCTTTCTTCTCTCCTCTGCTTCCTTCTCCTCTCCGCCGTGTCTTTCGCCGCCGACCCTTTCGTCTCCTACGACTTCAAAGTCTCTTACATCACTGCTTCCCCTCTCGGCGTTCCTCAACAGGTTTGGCTTCTTTACCTTCTCCCTCCCGGAAATCTCGGATTCTCTGTCTTAATAACGTTTTCACCGACCTCTCTCTGTCAATCGAGAGATCTTCGGTGTCTTTTGGGGTTTAGTGAGTGATGGGTTTTGGAGATAAATGCTAAAGGAGGTTGCTTTAGTTGATCTAAAACCTCATTACCATTAGAATCTGATTCACATGTGTGTTGGGTTATATAAAGTTTGCAACTTTGTTCAGTTCAAAAAAAAGTTTGCTACTTTGTTCAGTTCAAAAAAATAGTTTACTACTTTGGTTTGGTGCTAACTTCTTATATACATTTTCAGGTGATAGCCGTGAATGGGCAGTTTCCAGGGCCTCTGCTTAATGCAACGACCAACTACAATGTTGTTGTTAGAGTCTCTAATCACTTGGATGAGTCTCTTCTCTTGACTTGGTGAGAAAGAGCTTTCCTTTCTTTAGTTTCTTACCTACACACATAATGTGACTACTAATATTCTAATAGGTCTGGCATCCAAATGAGGCGTAACTCGTGGCAAGACGGTGTTCTTGCCACAAACTGCCCAATCCCTCCGAGGTGGAACTTTACTTACCAGTTTCAAGTGAAGGATCAAATTGGGAGCTTCTTCTACTCTCCCTCGCTCAACTTTCAGAGAGCTTCTGGTGGTTTTGGTCCTATTGTGGTTAATAATAGAAACATTATTCCTATTCCTTTCCCACAGCCGGATGGAGAAATCATCTTCATGATTGGTGATTGGTACACTCAGGACCATAAAGTATGTAATCATCATCACTCTGGTGGTTTATTGTCTTTTTTTTTGCATTTTAGTTATTAAATCTATATACCTTTTGCTTTTCAGGCACTGAGGAGAATACTTGACTCTGGGAAAGAACTTGGGATGCCTGATGGAGTTCTAATCAATGGGAAGGGTCCTTATAAGTATAACAGTAGTGTTCCTGATGGAATTGATTACTTGACTGCTCATGTTGAACCAGGTAACTATATGAGACATTTGAGTCTTCTCAATGGTTTTGTTTAATGGTGTGTTGTGTTATATTTGGCAGGGAAGACATACAGGGTCCGTGTTCACAACGTTGGGATCTCGACAAGCCTGAACTTCAGGATTCAGAATCACAATTTGCTTTTGGTGGAAACCGATGGTCACTATACCTCACAGACAAACTTTACTGATTTCGATATTCATGTAGGACAGTCGTATTCATTCCTTGTAACCATGGACCAAAACGCCACAAGTGACTACTACATTGTGGCCAGTGCTAGATTTGTGAATGAAACCGTGTGGCAAAGAGTCACTGGTGTCGCCATTCTCCATTATTCTAACTCCAATGGACCTGCTTCTGGTCCTTTACCAGTTCCAAAAACAGATGTTTCTGCTCCGTGGTCAGCAATGACCCAGCCAAGGGCCATTAGGTAGCATTTAAAATGTCCCCCTTGCTTATTGCTACTACCTAAATTTCGTTACAGTGTATCTGACTCTTTTCATCTGCAGGCAAAATACATCTGCTAGTGGAGCCCGTCCAAACCCCCAGGGATCATTTCACTACGGTCAAATAAACATTACTAACACATACATCTTGAGAAGTTTGCCTCCAACAACGATTAACGGGTCACTTCGTGCTACACTTAACGGGATTTCGTTTGTGAATCCACGCACTCCAGTGAGGCTTGCGGATCTCCATAAAGTGAAAGGAGATTATAAGCTGGACTTTCCTGACAGGCCTTTTGATAGACCTCCTCGTTTGGATACATCTATGATCAACGCAACATACAAGGGCTTTATACAAGTTGTTTTCCAGAACAATGACACCAAGATACAGAGCTTCCATGTTGACGGCTATACGTTCTTCGTTGTTGGGTAAGAAAAAAACATTACACCTTGTCATCTATTCTTGTTTCTCCTTGTAATGTCTATGGTGTTGAACTGTTGATGTTGCCATTGTTATCCAGGATGGACTTTGGTGTTTGGTCTGAAGACAAGAAGGGTTCATATAACAATTATGATGCCATCTCAAGAAGTACAATAGAGGTTCTTCCACCGTAGCATCGCTCACATCACTTTGATCTGCAAATTTTCCTAACCATTGTTTGTTTATGTTTTAGGTTTACCCAGGAGGATGGACGGCTGGACTTATTTCACTTGATAACGTTGGAGTGTGGAACATAAGAGTAGAGAATCTTGACAGATGGTATCTTGGTCAAGAAACTTACATGAGGATCATAAACCCTGAGGAGAATGGCCAGACAGAGATGGATCCCCCTTCCAATGTCCTTTACTGTGGCGCTCTTAAGAACATGCAGAAGTAAGCATCTGAAACTTTGCTATCCTTCTTTCTCACTCTCTTTCTCTACAATATGATATTAGAATCTGAACACTCTTGTTCATGATTGTTCCAGGGAGCAACACCATTCAGCTGCAACCTCTATATTAAATGGACACTTGAAGCTAATGTTTAGCATGCTAATGGCATTGGTTTTCACTTTTTGCTGAGCTTTTTTATATCTTTTGTGTTGATCGACCTGGAGGAAGTGAAGTTCTCCGGTCTGTGTGTCATGGTCTCCCTACTAGCTCGGCTGTAGATCGTAGTTTATGTTAAACATTGGATTATTTTAGTGGTTTCAGGTTAATTAGTCCTCATATTCCATAGTTCCTGCGTGGTATTCGATCAAATTGGTTCAGAATCATTTTGGATTATCTTGTGCCTTGGTCTTTCTTACCACTATTCTCAATTGTAATGAAAATGTTGTGGTTTGCTTTGTTGTTGTCTTCTTCTAAACCATCCACATCCTTCATGTTTCTTGATATGTTTTCAATCAGCAAAATATAATGATCCCAAAACTTTAATTAGTAATCCCACTTGTTTCAGTTTCTAGTTAATTTGAATTTTGAAACATATGACAAGTACACTCATTTGTCTATATATATATATACATTTGATTGTCTTTTGGCATCATATATGAATCATATGATCTTGTTTGAAATACAATTCCACTTGCATTTTCCCTACGAAACTAAATATTCAAGTTTCTAAACGGTAGCTAACTAGCTATGCCGATTGCAATTTGCAAGTATAACTAAACCTTAATTTTTCTTTTGACATGATAAATTAGAAACTAAGAAAATATCTCTCTAAATACGAAAGTATGTCTAAACTAATGTCAAGAGCCCAAATAAAAATTTATTTTAACTAATTCACAAACAATTTATAAAAAAAAATTGAAAGCCTTTTCCTTTTTTTTTTTGGTTTTTGTTTTAAGGTATGCTGGAAATTCCAGCAAACAAACACCCATGTATAAGCTATGCATGGGATATCAATTCCCTATAATGGACATACAATGTACGTTGATCTGTCTTACTTAATAATTACATAAGAAAGATGATTAATATATAAATGATGTTTCTCCGAATTAAGAGATCTGGTCCATGTTCTTGTTACATGGGCATCATACTGCATCACGTGCCACCTTGCTTAAACTCCGGAATGAAGTTTGTATTCATCTTATAAATTTATTTGGACACCGAGAAACAAATTCTCCTTGATTGTTTGGAATATTTGAGACTCCCATGTTTTGCAAATTATTATAAACAGGTATGTTATGTGCGGTCATGTTACAGCCAAGTTTTGGAAGTTACTATAGCTTCTTGTGATTGTTTACGTTTACACTTTACAGCACAATCTATTGGATTTTTTCCTGAAACACAATCTATTGGATTAATATACCAGTTATATATAGTTAATATATCAGGTTAGAGTCATGATATATATATAGGCTAAGATGGCACCCTTGGATAATCATGCTCTTATCAACCTATGGTATAATGTGACTCGGAAAAAATAGAGCAAACATAATGAGATGTCACATTATTTAAATGTCTTTCCGATATGTAATATATATAGAATTTTTGAATATCGGAGGTTAAAGTTCGTAGTCCTCTTAAGTCAAACCACATGTAATATCATAACATGTAATATTAGTTTTTTTTTTGTCGCGGTCACTCGAAAAAGGATCAGAGTTTTCTAATATTATATAGTTTTATAATGTGTTTTACCGTTCAAACTGAAATTATTAGGTTTTATGGTTGACAAAAATAATCTTTATTTCATTTAAAACTAGAAGTCTAGATCCAATCATTCTCTTAATAATTGTGATACAATTAATAATCCACTGTGTTGTGTATCAGATTAATATATATATACACATTCTGCATAGTTTCACAATTCGCCAAAAAGTTTATGCATTTCTCTTCTCTCTCAAACCCAAAATTAAAAGTACAAAACCCTTAAAGTAACAAATATGTTGCGTTTAGTCATACTCTCTCTAACTCTCATTGCTCTCATCAACTCATCAAACCTCCCGAGAACAACAGCAACTCCACCAGCCAGATACCAAAACTACAAAACATACGTAAAAACAGCATGCAACTCAACAACATACCCTACATCGTGCTACAACTCATTGTCCACCTACTCTTCAACCATCAAATCCGACCCAATCAAACTCTGCATAACATCTCTCAACATCAACCTTAAATCCGCCAAAAATGCCTCGTCCATCGTTTCTAGCCTTCTTAAAAAGGCCAAAGCCGCCTCTAGACCCGAGGTTCCGATCCTCAAGGACTGCCTTGAAGAGATGAAGGACACGGTCGACGAGCTCAAGCAAGCTGTTGTTGAGATGAAGAATCTCAACGGAGGAGGAATGTCAAAGGAGGAGCATCTAAGGAACGTGAAGACGTGGGTGAGTGCGGCTTTGACAGACGAGACCACGTGCACGGATGAGTTAGAGGAAGGAGAAGCGAATGCGGATACGAAGAAGAAGGTGAAGAAGGCTGTTTCTGAGCTTTCAAGGACAACAAGCAATACTTTGGCCCTTATGACTAATTACCTAGGTTACTAAAATTAACCATTTGTATTCACCTCTTATCTTTGCATGTGCATGTTTACGTCTTCTTTTCTCTTCAATTTTCTTTTTTTAAATAACCTTTATTTATTCATCTTTTTCTTATTTGAGCGTCTTCTTTCTTTATGTCAGTGATAATATAAATTCCAAGTTTCCACAGTGAGTATATTACGTGACAATGACACTGTGCATTTGATGTTGAAGTACCAATATATTTCAAGAATATTTAACTTCTATGTGTGTGTTTGGACTTTTTGTACTTCATTCGTTTATTCACAACTTCACATGGTTGTCTCACACCGTTGATGTTAATTCGTTATGATAATCATAAAATAATAACAGGTAAGAGACATCTTTAAATACTGGACTAGAAAATTCGGTTGATATTAATATTCTCCATGTAAAAGGATTTGTATTCATATGCTATAATGAACGGTTCCAGTTGGGCAACTTGGGCTATTTGCCGTTGACCTTGAGCCGCTTGAGGTTTTATTTTTTTCCATAAGAAAGGTTTTTAGTAGATTCTTCTAATAGGACTATTCGTTTCGTAGAGGCTGCGTCATGTGCAGTTCGTTTTATAGACGTAGACGCCAAATAAATGCATAATTTATGTCAAGACCGCGAAATTTAATAAAACGAAAAAATCATGATGCAACCAAACGAATAACACTGATATCAACAAATATGATTCTAAACTTACTGGTCAATTTTTGTCTAAACATTTAAACTGCTAAGAAATAAAGACAAATAACAACTAGAAAACTATTTCGGAGAAGGCATGACATCTTGATCAACTTGGAGTTGTGCGTCTCAAAATCCAAACAAACTAAAGTGAAGAACACGCACGCTGTTAGTTGCTACCCACTGACACTGTAATAATCAATTACAGACTACTATCCATCATGTCGTGAGCATTGTCGATAAAAGAAACGGTTGAACGAAGACGAGGTGTAATCGATCGATGTATGCAACCAAGTCCCAACTATGGAGTTAACATACATCCATGACTCCAAATCAGCACTGGCTGTAAAAGGTTTGACAATCGAGCCATCAATAATCGTGATACAAACAAAATATATACCGAGGAATAAGTCAGAAACTTGATCAGCACTTTTAGCAAATAGCAAAATATTTACAAAATGATGTTAGTAAGCCCAAAAGCGGCCCAATATCTCTATTGCCACTAGTCAGTCATGTCCGAGACAATAGAATTTAGCTGAGCGTTGTCTCAGCGAGCAGACGAGGCCTCATCTTGATCTCGCTTGCATATGAAGACAGAGACTGCAAGTATAGTTCCAGGTAAGTTGTTGGCTCACAAGAGGCTTTAACGAACTCTGTATTATCATTGGATTATTCTCGAAGGTTTCTGGCCATAGGCCCATAGCTATAGCTGCGGCGGACACATACAGAAGAAAGAGTAGTTAGTGTTAAAAGAACCATTAGTATGTAGTAATGTTAAAAAACCATTAGTTATTGGTAGATAAGTTTTTACACCAAAAAGATAAAAATTGGTAAGTAGTAATGTTTAAAAACCATCATTTCGATAGTCTTTCTGAATTAGGTTATATTCTCACTCTGGCTTCATCCAAATTTGCTTTTAAGTTGGTGTTTTGTTAGTTTATAGATTGAAATGATACACATAATTATAAACCACGTGCAAATTCCAGCAAATAAACACCTATGTATAAGTTATGCGTCGGAGATCAATTTGAAAATACGATACGTTGAGCTGTCTTTCTTAATAAATACAGAAGAAACATTATTAATATATACTATCTTAACTAAACAAGCAGAACAAATGATGTTTTCTCCGAACTAAGAGATCTGGTCCACGTTCATATTACATGGGCATCATACTACATAACATGCCACCTTGCTTAAACAGCGGAATGAATTAAGTTTGTATTCATCTTCTAATATTATTTTGACAGCCAAGAAAAAATGTTTTGCAAATTATTTTAAACAGATATGTTACATATGTAGACGGTCATGTTACATGAACACAGTTACACAGCCCTATATGTTTTGCAGTTATGACAGTTCCTTATGATTGTTTACACAATTACACTTCACAACATAATGATTTGATTGGAGACGATATATATACTAATCCGGAAGAAATGAAACAATTGCACAATGAGGTGTCACATGGTTTAAATGTATTTCCGGATATCTTATAAGTTATATCATAAAGTTTTATCTGGTTTTTATAGATGTCAAATGATAATGCTCTACTAGCTCTACCTGCAGTTTTTTTTTTACTATTATTGTATAATTGATTTTTTTATTACTTAAACTTTTAGGATTTTGAGAAATCAAATCAGAATAGATCAACCACTATTATATGGTTAATCCAATTTTTTTGTCACGTTTTAATCTAATTTTATTATATTTAGAATTCAAGTATCTTTCCAATCATTCCATTAATAATTGAGATACAATTAATAATTCAGCATGCCTTGTGCATCAGATTAATATATATACACATACTGCCTAGTGCATAGTTTCACAATTCGCCAAAAAAATTGCATTTCTTGGCATCGGTTAAGAAGAACAAAAACTCTAACTGAAAAACATGTTGCGTCTCTTGATACTCTCTCTAGCTCTCATTCCTATCATCAACTCATCGAACATCCCGAGAACAACAGCAACTCCACCAGCCCTAAACCTAAACGACAAAACGTTTGTTAAAATGGCATGCACGTTAACAAAATACCCTACAGTGTGCTACATCGCATTGTCCCCATACTCTTCAACCATCAAATCTGACCCCATCAAACTCTGCTTAACATCGCTCAGCGTCAACTTCAAATCCGCCAAAAGTGCCTCGTCCATCGTCTCTAGCCTTTTCAAAAAGTTCGCCTCCAGGCCTGAGGTTCCGATCATCCTCAAGGACTGCCTGAAGAAGATGGAGGATACTGCCGACGAGTTCAAGCACGTGGTCGCAGAGATCATGAACAGCGCAAGAATCTCAAAGGGGAAGAATAATAAGAAGTTAGAAGCGTGGGCGATCTCGGCGTTCATAGACGTGACCATGTGTATGGGTAAGTTCAAGGAAATGAAAGTGAATGCGGAGATTTTGAAGGTGGTGATGGCTGTATCCGAGCTTTCAATGACTACAAGCAATACTTTGGCCCTTTGTAAGCTTTGACCCTTTGTAAAACACAACCCGCTCATTCTAGTAATGCAATTCATATTCTTAGCAAAAAAATAAAATAATACTTTGGCCAGTTACCTACGTTCCTGAATTAACCATTATTCAGTTCATGATTTCTTTGCATGCATCATGTCTACATTTTTTTTTTTTGTGTTTGTTAAAGTTGTAATTTTATTTTCTTTATATTATAAAATTAATAAATCATAGTTTTAAGTTTCCACAGTCTATAACGTTTTAGAATTACTTGTCAACTACAGTATGCATTTGAAGTTGAAATACAAACATATACTTTCCAAGAATATTAAAATTCTATATATGGTTTGGACTTTTCGTACTTCATTGATGTGTTCACGCGGTAGTCTCAAGATGGAATTCGTTATGACAATCATAAAATAATAGCGAGTACCAGAGCGATATATATGGTGGATCTTAATGAAAAAAGCAAGGCATCTTTTTTTTTTTTTGCGATTAATATTTTAAAAATCGATATACTATCGTACCGATGCTTGAGTATATATGGATCATTCGTAATTCATATCCCCATGATGAACGGTGGTTCCAGTTGTGACATTTACGGTTATTAGGAGGATTTCGTAGATTTTCCCTAATATCAACAAACATTAATCTAAGAATTATTAGTGATGGGTCTAACTCACACCCAAAAACTAGTTCAAGAGTAGAAGATTATCCATACACATATATATTGCCCAAAGACACTTGAATTGTCCGATGTGGGATATTTAATAGCCCCTCTCGAGATGTGGAATGTTAATAGCCCCTCTCGAGATGTGGGTGGGAAACGGTCTATAGGGAAACAGCCCAAGCGTAACATCTCGGAAATACCACAACATAGCCACTTTTACAGACTACATAGGTAGGAAACTATTTATGTGGAAAATTATAATGCTGGATCAAACCATGAGTTCTGATACCATATTAGTGATGGGCCTAACTCACACCCAAAAAGAATTACGCGCCAGAATTTTTTATATTACGAATTTCATGTTCCGTCTCAAAATTTACAAAACATGCCCATAAATATTTTTTTCCATAAATATTTGTCAACAAACTTTTATAAATGAATTAAAAAATATTTCAAATATCAATAACTGTTTCCAAGTTGGTTTCAGAATAAAAGTTTGGTTACGGATCGTTGAGGATATTGTTGGGCCAAACCCAAAAGTCCTTCAGCTTATTGGAGATTCACCTCTACTTCCATGAGTTCTATCACTAACTCAGATGAATGCCAACATAGATGACCTGATAAAGGTTTAAAAGATAAGTTTGCAAAACAGTCTACATGGCTTACAAATCTATATATAATTTCATTAATCAAAATCAACAGCTTTAGACTTCGCAAGCTCGTTGATGATATAACAATGTGACAAGCGAAACTGATTTTAACTCAAAACCAAACAAAGGACACATTTCTTGAAACACACAAAGGAAACCAAATCCAAGACCAAGCCTTAGCAATATTATCAATGCTTGGAAGCAAAGACATTGATCAAAGCCAATGCATTGCTGGTATCTTGCGCCACACGCAAAATGTGTTCCCTGATTAAGCTTTTCAGCTCTCCATTCATGGCTTTCCCTCCAAACCCATCAAGACATGTGGTCTCATCTGTCAAAGCCGCACTCGTCCATGTCCGGACATTGCCCATACATAACCAGAAGTCTTGTCCGCTTTCGCCTTCCTCCAAATGCTTCAGTTCCTTCAGCGAATATCTCAACCTGTCAACACTATCTCCCATCTCTTCTACACAGTCCACGACAGCCTCGTGCTGCCTCTTCGTGATTCCTTTATAGTCAGTCATGTCCGAGACATAGGTTTTGGCTGCCTTTGCTCGGGACAAGCTAACAGCAAGCGCCGTCTCAGCGAGCTGACGAGGCCGCTTCTTGATCTCGCTTGCATATGAAGACAGAGACTGAAAGCATAGTTCCGGGTAAGTTGTTGTCTCACAAGACGCTTTAACGAACTGTGTGTCATCACTATATTCCTCTCCAAGGTTTCTGGCCATGGCTATAGCTGAAGCAGACACATACAGAACAAAGAGAATCAGAGAAAGTTTTGCCATTTTGGGTTCTAAACACAAATGGGTTTTTTATACAAACAAGTAGGGAGTAGCAACAAAAGGGTCCAGGGATTTATATAGAGGCTTAACGAATGTGTGAAAGCATATACTTAGACCCTTAGATCCTAACACAAAGCACTATTATTTATTATAGAGCACAAACTGGAGTTAGTTGAAAAGTTAATAAATGTGAAGCAATGAGGGTCTCAATAAAAGAGGATAAGCTGGAACTGTATGTCTTCATATTCAGTGTTTTTATTGCTTCACATTATCATATGATTCTTTTAGACAGCTTATTTTGGATCCTAGCTTTCCAAATATGCAAGTGGTAGGTCATAATGCACGTGACTGATGACTAAACCCATGTTACTAACCCATATGAAAACACTGGTCACGAGAAATATAAATTTTCAAATGAATATTGCAGTGGAAAAAAGTATAATATAGTGAAGACGCTGAATCTTAAGTCAAATCTTGCAAAAGACATCCCACGAAAATCTATATGAACAGCTAACCAATAAGACGCGTTCACACATGTCACGTGACTCTTTTCTCTATGAACAAACAAGCCACTTGTGTGTGTGTAAAGATTACTATGACATCATATGAAAAGATAAACTCGTGTGTACCTTTGACTAGACCCTATGTCTCCAATCCTCGATCTACCATCATCTGCTTTACTCTCTCAACATCTTCTACCCTCTTTGCCTTGCTATAAATTCTCATCAACAGCTCGAAGTTGTGTTCGTTATCAGGTTCTAACTCGAAAAGACGTTGCGCAGCAACCTCCCCTATATCTGCATTCCCATGGATGTAACAAGCGTATAACAAAGCTCCCCAAACAGTTGGACCAGCCTCAAACTCCATCTCTCGAACAATCATTGAGTAAGCCTCCTGTATCATTCCTGCTCTTCCGTAAAGATTCACCATACAAGCATAGTGTTCCATCCTCGGGTCTATCCCGTATTCTTTCGACATCAAAGAGAATATTCTCTCTCCATCTTCCACCATTCCTGTATTAGCACAGAGAGATAGAACCGAGACAAACGTGATAACATCAGGTCTAACATTAGCACGCTGCATCTCCTCGAAATACTTCAAACCATTAGGATCTTTAGAGTGAGCAGAGATAATAGCATTCCAAGAGACAATATCTCTCTCGAACATCTGATCAAATATGAAGCAGGCTTGGTCTAGTTGCCCTCTTTTGGAGTAAAGAACGATCAAAGCATTAGCAACTGATAACTCACACTCCATTCCTCGTCTAATCACCCATCCATGTAACTGACGTCCATGTTTCAAAGACATAACACGAGATAGAACACTAGATATAGCAACCTTATCAGGCTCAACCCCATTTCGAACCATCAAACGAAAAATGTGCATAGCCTCATGTAACAACCCATGATGAAGGTAACTAGTCAACATTGAGTTCCAAGAAACATAGTCTTTGTCAAGAATCATGTCGAAAACATTCCTTGCTTTAACAATGTCACCGCATTTAGCATACATATCAACAAGAGCATTGAAGACATAGACATCTTGTCCAAAACCTTCCTTAACCAAATCACGGTGAATCGCTTCTCCAATCTGAATAGAACCGATTCCTCCACAGGCTTTCAAGACTCGTGGGAAAGTAAACCGGTCTGGTTTAACGCCATCTTCACCCATCTGGAAGTAGATAGCCATTGCGTCTTCGTACTGATTAGATTCTGCGTAGCCTGAGATAAGAGAGTTCCAAGCGAAAGCTGATGATTTTCTCTTAGACATTTGATCGAACACCTCGTGTGCAACCTCCGCGTAGCCGCAGGAGGCATATAATCTAACGAGCTTTGATGAAACGCCGAGGTTGTTGCGTAAGAGGTACGCAGGTATGAGGCGGTGGACTCTAACGCCGTGGTTAATGGATCTCAAGGTGTAGCATGTCTCGAGGAGAGAAGCGAAGATCTCTGGTTCGGTGATTTTGATGCCTTTTCGAGCAGAGGTTTCGAGTTCTGTGATGACGGAGTCTAAGGCTTCGAGTGGTGTCCGTTGAATCGAGTGTTTTGTGACCAAGATGGGAGTGGGAGATGGTTTGGTTAAAGAGAGGGAAGTGAATCCATTGGTGTTGTTGTCTTGGATTTGTTTTTGCTTCAACTGTTCATAATGTCTGGGCTTCTTTTTCATGGAAGAAGATGATATGGATGGATAACAAAAGCTTGGTTTGGATAGGAGACTCACCATCTCCTCTTTTCACAATATGATAATTGGAGAAAAGCTTAAATATGTGATAAATATTAGTAGTAATAAATATCTTTTTTTTTCCTTTATGGGTTATGATAGTACAAACAAAACAATGCAAAAAAATTCAAGAGTAATGAACAAATATCAGACTAATTAACTTTTGTTAAGAAGAATTTTCTACCAAAGGAGACTTTGGATTTACACGGCGACTCTGCTTCAATTGCTGCACACAGAAATTACGGTTGAGTTATATGCAAGCAAGAAAAACATTATGAATTGAAATGCAGAGAGGGAATAGTGTATACCTCTTCAAATGGAGTGAAAATAGGTAGAACTTGTTTGAATATGTCATCTACTGTTCCTACTGCATTAATCTACAACAGAGATGAAAAATATCAGTTACAAGGCATTTGAATCAAACATATTATCAACAGCTTCACCGACTACAAAAGACGAACATGATGAACTGATATATGTTTTGCAATGAACTCACTGTGTAGAGTTTTCCTTTGTTTTTGTAGTAGTCGATAACAGGACGGTTTAAGGCTTCAAAGATTTTTAAACGCTTCTTCATTGTAGTTATATTATCATCAACTCGGCCCTGCAACATCAACGATTCCGTTTCATGACACTGTTATAACTCAAAATACTTTTAGAATACGCACCTGGTTACGATTCAAAACTCGCGTCACCATCTCTTCCTCAGGGCAATCGAAGAACAGCACTACATCCGGGTCAGCTCCTACCTGCAATCGTTTCAAGGAGCTTTAGTTTCGAGAGCATTTTCCAAGTAAAAAGGGGGAAGAAGAGAGGGAGATGATAACTAGAGTACTCACAATGCGCTCAAAAGCAACACGATTCTCCTCAGTTCGTGGAAACCCATCAATGAGAAACTTGGAACTGTTACTCGACTCCAGCTCCTTCTGTAATAGCTTCACTGTAACTTCAGAGGGAACAATTTTCCCATCTTTAATCAAATTCAGAATCATATCCCTGAAATCGAGATTTCCTCCTCATCATGAGATACAAACCAGCAGACTTACAAGGATTTTCTTAGTAAAATACACTGAGAAACACATAGAAAAAACTCTAATAGACCTTACCCGTTTTTAGTGTGCATAGCGATTTCTCTCCGGAGCAAATCTCCAGCACTGAGATGAGTCAGTCCAAAGGTCTCAACAATCTTTTCACATTGCGTTCCTTTCCCACTTCCAGGTCCTCCTGAGGGTTATACCATAAATCCATCAGAATAGATTCAAACTGTTGATAGATATGCCGAATGCTAATTCACTCCACAAGAATATGGAACAAAAGTTAATGGGCCCTTGATAACACAGGGGAGCTTAAAATATTCACAGGCAACTCGAGTGGAAACACAGACAGATTCAAAACGTTCCAACACATTAAAAACTCACCTAGTACAAATGTATTGAAGGGAGCTCAGATAATAAAATCAAATAATATGTTTATAGCAGTTGGTGGTAAAAAAAATTTATAAGACTATATTTCAAACTGTTGAACTGCCAACACCTTTGATTACAAAATGAAAAATCTGATTCACTTCACATGAGAGCTTATCTTCTTCTTCAAAATTTTACATGAAACTCGAATAGATCCAACACTTATTATTTAAAAATAGAATAAAAAACTCACCGAGTACAAATGTAATGAATGGAGCTTTCTCTTTCGGCCGTAAACCACTTCCTTCCTCCTGTGACATACACAATAGAAACAAGTTTATATATAAACAATCAACGAGCGGATTGATCGAGCTTCTCTCTATATGTATATACCTGTTTACTAATCTCCGTTGAAAAAGATTCCCCAACACTAAGTCCAAAAGCTGCCTGTAATACGCAATGAACTGTGTTCAATCCACAAAATCAAGCGATTGAGATTGAAAATTAACGCCGCACCTGGTAACGTGAAAGGGATCGAGTTGATGATGAAGAAACCATCGGAGAAAGTGATGCCACGCGTCTCCACATCTTTCCGTCTTCTTCTTCTTATTCGTCGTCTTCTACCTTTCAGGTGTCTGCGATTTCGATTTTTGGATTATCGATGTTCAGATTCCAGCAAGAATTTAATATCTCGTCGAGAAACGGATCGGAGGAGAGAATAAAATAATGAAAGAGCAGTGCGTCCCAAAAAAAATTAATTATTCAATGTTCCCGCGACACCGTTTTGTTTTGTGTTTCAGATTTTAAGCGACCTGCGAAATTTTTAAAAGGGAAAAATAGGAATAGGTCAAAAACTGAACATGGCAAGTTAAAGCTAACGTGCAGTTTTCCATTTAACAGAAAAAGAGAACGTTGTGTCGTTTTTAACTCTCCGAAACAGCACGTACTTCTACATATATGAATAAGTGCTAATTGGGTTTAGAGCACTTTATATACCAGAAACTTAAGCCCAAGTGGTAAACCCAGAATCTATAGACCTTATCCTTAAGACTTGAACATTAATCAAATCAAGAATTATACGTTTCCATTATTTGCTAACACATATCTCTATGGTTATTCTCCATGTCATTGTCATGGTCCTCCCGCTAATTCAAATGCTCAACACTCGTGACAAAAAAAGGTCAAAAAACGAATAGTGATGCAGAAATTTTGACAATTATCACTTTATTTTTGGTTAGTGACTTAGTGCTTTCACACTTGTAACAAAAATGTCAAAAACCATTCAATAAAAGCCTTGTAATTCAACAGTTATCAAATATACCACTCATTATATTTAGCACTAGCTACATTTTTTTTTTTATCATTCAAGAACAACCAGCCATGGAAGCCAAGGTAGGTATACAATGGAGCTCCATCATAGTTCCTTCAGTTCAAGAGATGGTTGAGGAGAAGCTGATCACCACGGTTCCTCCTAGGTATGTACGGTCAGATCTAGACAAAGCTGAGATGGACAGTGATTTAACAACCGAGATCCCAATCATCGACATGAACCTTTTGTGTTCTTCAACCTCCATGGACTCAGAGATTGACAAGCTCGACTTAGCTTGCAAAGAATGGGGGTTTTTCCAGGTAAGTCTTAAAACTCATTCTTTAAAAACCTTACAATCATTGTTGACTTGTCTTATGATTATATCTCTAGCTTATAAACCATGGAATGGACTCAAGTTTCTTGGACAAGATTAAGTCAGAGATTCAAGATTTCTTCAACCTTCCTATGGAAGAGAAGAAGAAGCTCTGGCAACGACCTAATGAGATTGAAGGGTTTGGACAAGCTTTTGTGGTTTCAGAGGAGCAGAAACTTGATTGGGGAGACATGTTTTTCATCACAATGCAACCTGTTCATTTACGCAAGCCTCACTTGTACCCCAAGTTACCTCCTCTCTTCAGGTTTGCATTCAAAGAAGCTTGCTTACCAACTCCACAAGTCTTCTCTGTTTTAAAACCTTGGTTATGTTTTTAACAGAGAAACACTAGAGACGTACTCAGCTGAAGTGAAAAGCATAACTAAGATCTTACTAGCGAGCATGGCAAGAGCCCTAGAGATCAAACCTGAGGAAATGGAATACTTGTTTAGTGACGACTTAGGACAGAAACTGAGAATGAACTACTACCCTCCTTGTCCAGAGCCTGATCAGGTTATTGGTCTAACACCACATTCAGATGCTACAGGACTCACCATCCTCTTGCAGGTGAATGAAGTGGAAGGTCTCCAGATCAAGAAAAACGGCAAGTGGGTTTCAGTCAAACCTCTCCCAAACGCTTTCGTTGTCAATATTGGAGACATGTTAGAGGTAAATTCATATGGACAAGCCAAAGGTAATATCATTTGTGAATGGTTTATTAAGGGTATATTGGTTTATCAAATGTAGATGATAACGAATGGGACATACAAGAGTATAGAGCATCGTGGGGTTGTGAACTCAGACAAGGAGAGGCTTTCTATGGCGGCGTTTCACAATACGGGAAAT
Source organism: Eruca vesicaria subsp. sativa (assembly GCA_932364175.1). NCBI lineage: Eukaryota > Viridiplantae > Streptophyta > Magnoliopsida > Brassicales > Brassicaceae > Eruca > Eruca vesicaria. The sequence goes on from CAKOAT010630709.1 coordinate 304,556, forward strand.
AGTAAAGAGGTTGGACCGTTGAAAAGTCTCGTGGAAAGGCAAAAGGGTGCATGTTTCAGAACTGTGACCCCTGAAGAGTATTATAAGGGCTTGGCCACTCGTGAGCTTGATGGAAAAGCTTTCCTTGATGTTTGGAGAATCTAAAGGACAACAAACAATGCAGCCAAATAAACTTTGTCTTCTCCGACCATTCATGCAACACTACATGAAAACCTTTTAAAGAGAAATAAACATTGGTGTATGAACTTTCTTAATAAAAATTCAGTACCTTTCTGCTAACAAATGACAAATGTGTTTCTGTTTTCTGTTGTTACAATCAACCAAATACATCAACGGTCCAATAAATGATCTCTGAACATCCTCTCCATCTTTTTAGGTGGCTTCTTTGGCGGTTGAGGTATAACTTAACTCAAAATGTCCATGATAACCGATGACAAAAACTTTTTTTTTTCTATCCTGTAGAAAGAAAGCTGCACATCTCTAGCAGAAATCAAGTTTCTTGGAAGTGAAAAATGTCTATCAAGAATCCAGTAGAGAAAGTGAAACTGTACTTCTAATAATTCGGATCATCCAAATGCCCAAAGGTCTCGTTCCAGTGACTTGAAGCTTCTTCTTGTGTCCGCATAATCCATATATGTTTTGATGCATCTGCTTTCTCTTGCTCTTCCAGAATTTTCTGCAGTTATCAAACAGTAAGTTTAGAACCTAACAGATATCCTCATATACATAAACAGTATAAACTCAACAAATATTATTTTGTCTAATTCCGATAAGATGCAGAAGAACAATGTTTTCCATGTTTATATGTGTCCTAATAAAAAAACAGATCTGGTGCTGAAAGTAAGAGCTGTAGCAGGTAAACCGGAGTTTGAACCATAATTGAAAAGAAGTGTGATTTCACATTAACTCTTAAGTCATAGCTAGACTATGTGATTGTCCAATAGATGATGATAGTGGTTGATCCTCTTGAACAGACAAAAGTAATGAAGAAAGAACAAAAATGTCAGATCAAAAGAATGTACAAACCTCAGCTTCAGAAGAGCTTTTGGTCTTTAATGAAAGACAATCAAAGAGGTTAGAGAACTTCTTAGTACAATCATCAAGTTTTCCAACCCTGTAATACTGCTGCATTTGGTAATATGGTGCTGCAAAGAGATAAATAGTCTGAGTTAATAATTCTTAGGTCAATAGAGCCAAGACAAACATTACAGGTGGAGCAAACAGAGACACAAGTACAGAACATAAATCTAAAAAAAAAAACAAAAACGATTTTTCTCCCTTGTGTATTGAATAAGTAAGAATTTGGATGAAACAAAAGCAATACAGCTAGCTAAAAACATTTCAAGACTATTCCTTTAAGAAAAAAAAAACAAAACACAACCTTGTACTGTCTCATCGTCATTGCTGGTTATGTTGGAGCATCTAGACATCCCTTCAACAAAACATACAATGCGGAAATGGTTTCAGAAATCTTTCAATATACAAAAATTCCTTATCATTTTTGTGTAAAACTAAATTAAACCATTTCTAAACCATGAGCAAGGTTTCTTTTTTAGTGTATAATATACAAAACAAACTACAAATAACAGAGCAAATAAAATACTGTTTTCTAACGCGGATGGATCAAATATCAATCAAGTTCGCATTTCGCTTGTCCAATGAAGAAACCCGAAGATGTAGAGTCAGAGAAAGATCATAAAAGACCAAGACATACAGTAGCAAAACCAGATAGCGTCGAAGTATTTAGTGCATGACACGCGCCGCCGCACAGTTGAAGAGTCTTCCATCTCCGTGCTCATCGTGTCTACTCTCAGGTGCTAGGAAGAAGAAGAAATGGATCTGTAAACGGGTCAGGTGGTGGTGGTAAAGCCCGCTTTTTAATTAATACGAAACGCCCAATAAGAAAAGCCCAAACAAAGAAGATGGTACACATCATCTGTATGCCAACCATTGAGTTCGTCAAACGTGCGATGATGTTGTATCATCATCATCATGACATGTGAAAATGGACTCTGACAGGACAGGCCCAGTCTGTTTGAGGAAAGGACCAGTGACCACTTGTGCGTGGGAGTTAGGGAGGAATCTTAGTCAAAGTTTTTAAGTTTTTAGTCAACGTGATTATACTAAAAAAAAGAGATATGTCCCTTTCTTTAAATGTTTTAGGCCAAAAAATGCATTATAGCATGCCTCAAACGTTACGTTTTCTCCTTTGCTTTTACAGCCTTTTTCTTCTTCCTTATTTTAATATCCCAAATGAAATTAAAAAAAAAGTAAATACAAAACCATTAGTTGGCTAAATAAAAGAAAAGGTAAAATACCAAACCATATTGTTTGGTCCGTAACCAATAATTTTGCTTTACCAAAGAGTGTATCAATCAAAGATTACTACTTAACCAGGTAATTAATTACTCAGAATAAATAAAGATACATTTCCTTTACTTCTCTCTCTTTTCTTTTTATTGATTATAATTTCTTTTATTTGTTTTATATCTCTCTTTCGGCAAAAACCCTAATTTCACATTTCTCCCCAAACTTAAACCACCCCCATTGAAAAATAAGAAAATTTAGATCTCTCTTCTTTCTTATAATTATCAATGTTTTTTAGATTTGAATCAATCTGAAATTAAGATTGATTTCTTCCATGGAAGCTCTGTATATTTTTAGCTACTAAAAACTTGATCTTTTCGTTTTAGCTCTTATCTCTGAATCTCAAGCTTATTGCAAAACCAAAGCTTGAATCTTTCCTGATCACAAAGATTCAGAAGGGATCTAAGATTTCTGGGCTCTACTCATTTTGTCGGAATCTCTAATCTTTATGTCCAGATGGAGGAGAGAGAAGGAACCAACAACAACAACACCGGTTTGAATCAAGCTTCTGAAGCTTACCCGATGGACCCACCACGACCCGATAACCCCAACCCGTTTTCGGCCCCACCCATCACTTCCTCTGTAGAGAATGCGGCTCCTCAGTTCAGCTTAACAATGCCGGTGGAGAACGCTTCCTCTGAGCAGAAGAAGAAGAGAGGGAGACCGAGGAAGTATAATCCCGATGGGACTCTTGCAGTGACTCTTTCCCCGATGCCAATCTCTTCATCAGTTCCGTTGACGTCGGGGTTACCTCCGAGGAAGCGAGGAAGAGGACGTGGCAAGTCTAGTCAATGGGTTAAGAAGCCTGAGATGTTTCAATTCGATAGAAGTCCTGGTAAGATGTTTTGTCTTACTTCCGACAAAACTCTTTGGAACCTTTGATGTTTTGTCTGTTCAGAACTAGAGATGTAGTAGTTTTGTTAGTTATGTAATTCATATGGATCTATGCGGGTTTGACTTTAAAAGTGAGAAAAGGCTAAGACTTTAGCGAAGTGTATATTAATGTCTTTGTGTTGTGTCAGCTTTGGTTTCGACTTCTATGGATTCAGTTGAGACCAATTATGGAGGTGTGGGAGGAACTGCTGCTGATTTTGTCGGCGCCAACTTTACACCTCATATGCTCACAGTTAACGCAGGGGAGGTATGGATTTTTTTCATTTTGTGATATGTTCTTAGTCTTAGTCACTAGGCCTCATATTTTATCTATGATCTAATGGATTTGTGCAGGATGTAACGATGAAGATAATGACATTCTCTCAACAGGGATCTCGTGCTATATGTATCCTTTCAGCTAACGGTATCATCTCCAATGTTACCTTGCGTCAAACTACTACATCTGGGGGTACTTTAACTTACGAGGTCTAGATTCTCCCTTCTTCTCTACAGAACTCACTTTTGTCTCTATTTGGTCTTGCTTCAAATGTTTTATTTAGGGGGTTGTGTTTTTATTGTGATCATCAGGGTCGTTTTGAGATTCTGTCTTTGACGGGTTTGTTTATGCAAAATGACTCTGGAGGAACTAGAAGTAGAGCTGGTGGTATGAGTGTTTGTCTTGTAGGACCAGACGGTCGTGTCTTTGGTGGAGGACTCGCTGGTCTCTTTCTTGCTGCTGGTCCTGTTCAGGTTGGTTCAAAACTTTCAAGATATTGTTGTGTTCTTGGACCTTGGTGAGAATCTTATGTATTTGACGTTGACTTATTACACAGGTAATGGTAGCGACTTTTACAGCCGCTCAGGAGCAGTCACACCTGCAGCTAGCAAAAGAAAGACGGCAAAGATTCGGATCTCAACCACCTTCTATCTCCTTTAACATCACAGCAGAAGAAAGAAAAGCGAGATTCGAGAGGCTTAACAATTCTGTTACTATACCTGCACCTACTCCTTCATATCCTACTCATGAAAACACAGCCAACGTGGTTCACAGTTACTACACAAACTCTGTAAACCATGTCAAGGATCCTTTCTCTTCCATCCAGGGAGGAGGAGGTGGTGGAGGAGGAGGAGGAGAAGCGGAGGGCGAGGAGGATGAGGGAGATGATGATGAGTTAGATGGAGAGGATGAAGACTTTGGAGGTGATAGCCAATCTGACCACGAGATTCCGAGCTGATGATCATTTGCTGTGTTTATTTTCAGGGGATTTGTTAGGGGGTTGATTGGTTTTCAGGTTTTGGTTGATTATGTTTTTTTAACACAGAGTGGTTAGAAGCTGCTATCATTAGGTTTCTCTCCTCTTGTGATTGTTGTAGTATCCATGGTAGAAAACAAACTTACTGTTTCAAAACTCTCTCATTCATGAAAGTTGTATGTTTTTTTCAAAATTCAATGCTTCAAACCATAATTTCAATTCTAGTCTTCTAGTAAAAAGCTATTAATCACCAAAACTGAAAGTCATATGACATAGATACAAAAAAAGCAAAGAAAATTCATAATGTTCGCTTTAAACATACATTGGGATTTTGAATAGTCGTTTCATAATAATCTGCTAGTATCTTCACTGGTGGTTAATAACACGCCTAGTATGAAATCAGTTTGGCATGGTTATAATTATCATTCATGATTTTGACTTTTTCATGCGAGAGTAAAAGAGGAATAATAACTAGTTGACATAAAATCTGAGAAATTCGTAATACAAGATTCAAGAGCAAAGATTTGATGTTTGACAGCTACAACCACACCTCAGCATTTCTTACAACCCAACCACAAAACACTTCGAAACTCCTAATCATAGATTTTAATCCTTGGAAAGATTCAATGAACTCAGGAGCGGTTTTTACTTAACATCAATCAGCTCGACGTCAAACGTCAGCCAAGCGTTAGGAGGAATCTGGCCACCAGCACCGCGAGAACCGTACCTGTGAATCACAACCCACCAAAAGTTTTAAAAACAAAACACCACAACACTACAAGAAAACAAGCTGAATAAGAACAAGAAGATGATTTACCCCATTCCTGGGGGAATTATAAGCTTTCTTTTGTCACCCACACGCATGCCTGTAGAATTCCAAAAGAAAAATTGCGATCAAAACAACATGTACATTTTGAACGAAGTGATGAGAATCAGTAAGCAATTTAGGTTTACCATCAACGCCAACATCCCATCCCTTAATGACTTCTCCACGACCTGCATGTTACAAAAAGCGCATAAGTATCACGTACCATTCACAAGAATGTAGTTCTTTGCATCTAGTTAAAAATACCAACCTAGACGGAACTTAAAAGGTGCCTTTCCAATGTTGGAATCGAAGATCTTCCCATTCTTCTGAAGCTTTCCAATGTAGCGGACGCTAACCTGCACTCAGAGACAATAGAATGAGCTCTGAATAGCTGGGAAACGGCTGGCTAAAATAGTTGATGCATTCTAATGAATTGCCCCAAACCACCAAGCCCACAAAATCCATGGGTAGAGTAATGGTTTGGGTGCTCTTAGGTCTTATAAGACATTGCTTTGTTCACTTCCCATCCAATATATGTACGCAGTAATCATATATGGAAACTATTTCAGATTATTAGTATACCTGTTTTCCAGGAGTAGCTTTCTTGCCGTTGGGTTTGCCCAATTTTAACTCTTCAACAAGGAGCCCACCTGGGTATGTCTTTTCTTGAGCAGCCTTGGAGTTCTCCACTGTAGCTTTCTCATTTGAGTTCTTCTGCTTATTTTTCTTCTCAGTAGATTTATCTGGGGTCTTAGAGTTAGAGCTTTCATTCCTGCAATTCCATTGAAAAAAAACACAGAAAATTGTTAAGATGGTCTGGAAGAACCTTTGTAGAAAGCCTTCTCTAATTTGTTACACAACGCTTATAATAGTCACTCAAACTTCTATTATATTTCAGAAAAGACATGGTTACGTTGAATTATCCAAAAGAGTCCTTAAATCAAGAAATAAGAGTTCTCACTTGGCACTGTTTACAGTTGCAGTTTGAGCTTTCTGGTTTGAAGTAGTTTGGGTGGTTTCCTTCTTCTCATTCTGACTTTTCTTCTTTTTATTCTTGTTTGCACTGTAACAAAATTTAGAAACAATTTCATATTCCTCAACATATGATATTGTCACTATGTCCTCAGTGTCAGTAAAAAGATCAAAGAGAAGAGCACCTTTCTTGTCCACCATCTTGCTCAGAAGCCTTGGCCTTCCGTTTTTTGTTGCTACCTTGTTCGTCAACATTTGACTTCTTCTCTGGTTCAGGTGTGTTCTCTTTGACAATAAGAAAACCATCTTCATCTTCGCTCTCCACAACTGGAACAGGGGGACTCTCTTTGACAACGATTTGCTTACTTGCGCTCTCATCTTTGCTAGCTTGACTCTTTTTCTTGGATCGTTTAGTCTTTTTATCTTCAGCAGGCTTCTCTTCATCTTCTATCTCCTCAATTACAACTAGCAAAAAATACCATTCAGTTTGTTTCCCCATTACAAGGAAAGAACAGCAAAACAATGCAGCACTTGTATTCATTGTAAATGTAAATGGCTTGCCACAAAAAAAAAATAAAAATTGATTCACTTCTGTAGAAAGAACAAGTACCTCCGCTGTTTGGGACAGAAGACTGGCGATACATTTCGAGATTACGATCAAGAAAGTCCTCAAACTGATCCAGCTGATCCTCATCCATCTCATCCTCATCCTCATCATCTTCACTATCATAGTCAGACGACTCTTCTGACCCCATTTCAGCAACATCCATACCATCTCTAATAATGTCGCAACGAAAACCTCTAAAATGAATTACACAAGAAACAAAAACAAGAAAGTATCACTTAGCATTTATCAACAAAAGAAAAGGATACGAATCATCTTCGTCTTGCTCATACTCTTCATCATAAGCCTCCAAGAACCCAGTAAGGTGGACACTTCTGTCACCAGTAACCGAGAACTCAACAGTCTCGTCATCATCTTCAAACTCAAGATTCAGAGGGCAAGATTCAGTTTTGTTAGGTAACAGTGAACACAAGTAAATGGGTGTGTTTCCTGCTACCGAACACTTCATCACACTCTTCTCTTTCCCTAAACCCGAACCTAGAGTTGCCTGAGTGGTAGCAAAGCAACACAATATACAAACATCAACACTCGCAGCTTCAAGATTAGTCTCAACGAGCTATAGAAGATTATACCTGAGTCAGGTGAAGCTTCCCTTGTTCGTTTTTGGGATGGTAAGCTTGAGGTTTCCCAGGTTTCACTTCAAGTCCTGCAAAAGCAACACATTCAGAACTAAGAGACTGAGATACGGAGAGATTAGGGCACAGAGAAACTAACCCCAGAAACCCATTTTTTCGGCTAGACGGCGATAAACTCGTAGGGATCGAGACGGTAACTAGTTTCTGAAGGAAGTTTGAAACCCTAGAAAGAGAGAGGTTTTAGCAGAGGCTTTATAAGATGAGCGGTTATCGTTGTTATTCGGTTTCGCGAATTTTCTAACGGTTTTGGTTAACCGAATAGTTCCTGGTAATATGGGCTTTCGTGAGTTTTGGTGAGGCCCAGCATATGTCTGAAATACTCGGTCCGAGTTTAATATAATAGTACCAAAAATAATGCTTACATGAAGAACTACTATTTTATAAGAGTTACCAATTATATGAAGAATGCTTAAATAAAATAAACATAACTTCTAATGAAATTTTCATAGATGCTCATTAAAGAATATCATTTTATTTTTTTATTTTTTATTTTATCGGCGAAACATCCATTTACATACTACTAATATAATTATTCTAAAATATTTATACTTTTGAAGTGATTTTGTGACTAAGAATGTCAATGATTTGTGTCGAAAACTTTTAAATTTTTTTGACTTTTTGGGCTTTGATAGTGATGTTTAAATCTTTTGAAGTATTCTAACTAAACTCATTACCATTTGATTGTTGCTATTTTTTCTTCAAATTTCTTAATATTTTATATCTTCGGTATAGTACTATACCTAGTTGTTTAATCACAGGTTAACTAAAAGCACGCCATGTTTTGAAATCCGATTAAACCAAAAGCTTTGATATTTTATAACAGACCCTACCCTGCATCAGCATGTCACATTTAATTTCTATAGACACACCACACACGACATCTACGTCGACTTGTGAATATATAAAGCAAACAACGCAGACGATTTGGTTTTAGTCAATGAATGGTTTGGCTACAACCTTTTTTTTTTTTGACTTAAGCGCGTAAACACACTCAAAACTCTTAATCTTTTTAAGGAGCTTCTCTCTTTTATCGCCAACTAAAATGCAATATATTTTCTAGACTGACTCGCATCTCTTAACCACAAGTTCTACATTCGTCGGAAAAGTAACTCGTTGGACAACATAACAACGTACGGTATGTGTGTATGTGTTTGTTTTATCTTATATTATTATGCAGTAGCAGGCGAAAAATGTAAACATGTCGGTGGTCAAAACTCAAAAGAAGCGTAACATAACGTGAAGGGGCAACAATAAGAAATATATCATATCACCAATACGAGATCAACGCGTGCGGCGTTTACTGTTGACCTTCGTTCCCACGAAGGGTAGTTCCGTCACTTACTCTAGAGTGGCCGACTACGCGCCGTCTCGGTTGATCACAGACGGCATTCACTGTACCGGCAGAAGAAAACAATACATTAAATCTCCACTAAAATTCGTTTTAAATTAAAACGAAATAAACTAACCTTCGCTTAATTCGATTTCGCAATTTTGTTTGTTTGTTTATTAAGCTTGTCTCGTGAATCTCCCTGAGCTCGCTCTACGAACAAGACGACGACAAGCACCATCATATAATCCCTAGTCTCTAGCAAAGTTTCTCCTGAGCTTTTATATATTCAAAGGTTAATAGTTTCTCTTTGTGTTTGTTCGTTAGTTTGCAATTTTGCATGCTGGATCTGTCTCCTATATTCTCATTTTTCCCGTAAATTTGATGGTGAATCTGAATTTCACATGATCATTTGGATAAGATTGTTAATTTATTAGTTAGTGTAGTCTTTATTGAGATCGATGACGTTGTTTGTTTCCATTAGTAAGCTCTGCTCACTGTGTTGTTCTTCCAGATTCGGATCTTGAAGAAGATTCTAATCCGTGATTTCGCTTGAATCGGTGGAAGATTTGTAGATTTGGACTGCATTTTTCTGAAGAATGTTGATAGTGACTTACCATCACCTATAAGCTCTCTTCTCCTTGCTGGCGTTTTAGTGTTTCTGAGGAAAAGGCCATGGCTTTGGGATCTCCTAAGCTTTCTATATTTGGTGCTGCTTTTCCTCGTAAAGTGTCTACCATTGCAATAGCTATAGGGGGATTAACATCCTTCTTTGTTTTCGGGTTGTTGCTTCGTCTTTCGTATCCAGTTAATTTCTCAATGAGTGGTGTGTTTTATGGGAACGCGACTCCTGAACAAGTTGAAGTCCCTTTATCTTTGACCAACAACAATACCGTGAAAGGGCTGTACACGGGTAGTGACATTAGTGTTTCGGATCAGAATCTGACTTCTCACTCTAGCTCGGGATCACATGATGTTGTTGTTAGTGGAAACATACCACCACCGCCGGGTTTCGATGGTGATGGGAAGTTGGAGGAGAAGCCTTTGGTGGAAAGGAAAGAGGATACGGCTGAGAAGAAGGCTGATGTTGGATCAGGTGAAGTGGAAGCTGAAACCAGTGTTTCCAAGGCTGAAGACACTCCAAGTGTTGTAGTACATGATGACTCTAAAACTGCTTCTGCTGAACCAGGTACGGGTCTTTTTAAACACGCTAGTTTCCCCACTCACGTAGGTTTCGTTTTGTTGTTTGGAATTTATTGTAGCTTAGTTTTCTGTAACCAGAGAATGAACTAGTATGGGAATGTTGTGCATTGAGTTATGCATTTCTATGGCAAATCGCTTAGTTTTCGGATAGGCTTTGAAGGAGTGATTGGCTATATAGCTTATAGATCTACTGTATCTAGCGTTAGGATTGAATATAGATGATTGCAATTGTTTTGACGTTTGGGTTGGTGAGAGAGCAGGTAGTAGGCTTGTTCAAATGTAGTGGCAGATTTTGTTTTAGTAGGTGGATTTTATAGGCTTTTTTGGGCATTTGGTTGAGACTTCTCTCTGGTTTGGTGAACTGGAATGAGAATAGGAGTTTCATAGCATTGTTTATGTCAGTTACACTCTTCTCAGGTTTACTTGCTTCTCAGAATGCTCCATGTATTCTAATTCTGTTATTAATTTGTCGCTCATTTCAACCTTTGATTGCTTTGTAGAGTGTGATTTGTATCAAGGTAGCTGGTTTTATGATCCGGAGGGACCTGTGTACACGAACAATTCTTGCCCCGTCCTGACGCAGATGCAGAACTGTCAGGGCAATGGACGACCTGACAAGGGATACGAGAACTGGAGATGGAAACCATCTCAGTGTGACCTTCCTCGGTTTGATGCCAAGAAATTTCTAGAGCTAATGAGAGGCAAGACATTAGCCTTTATAGGTGATTCAGTAGCTCGTAACCAGATGGAATCCATGTTGTGCCTTCTTTGGCAGGCAAGTTATTCTTCTTCTTCCGTAATTACTTGTCTCAAAAGATTCAATTAATGGGGAAACCCTGTATAAAGGATCTAGTATGTCGCTTTAACGTAGATTGCTTTTTACAGGTTGAAACACCGGTCAATCGTGGGAGCCGAAAGATGCAGAGATGGTTATTTAAGTCATACTCAGTAATGATTGCCCGTATATGGTCATCTTGGCTCGTCCATCAGTTCAACGAAAAATTCGATTATGCTCCTGAAGGTGTCACAAAACTAAAGCTGGACCTTCCTGATGAGCGCATAATAGAAGCTCTTCCCAAATTCGACGTGGTTGTCCTGTCATCAGGGCACTGGTTTGCAAAGCAATCTGTCTACGTACTAAATGACGAGATCGTTGGAGGCCAGTTATGGTGGCCAGACAAATCAAAACCCATGAAAGTCAATAACGTCGAAGCATTCGGAATATCAGTTGAAACAATCCTAAAGTCAATGGCTCAACACCCTAACTACACCGGTTTAACCATAGTGAGAACATGGTCGCCTGATCACTACGAGGGTGGTGCTTGGAACACAGGAGGTTCATGCACAGGGAAAGAAGAACCAATCCTTCCAGGGAAGCTAGTGAAAAATGGCTTCACGGAGATAATGCATGAGAAACAAGCAACAGGGTTTAACAGAGCTGTGGAGGGGGTCTCGGAGAGCTCAAAGGTTAAGTTAAAGCTGATGGATATTACAGAGGCCTTTGGGTATCGACACGATGGTCATCCTGGTCCGTACAGGAGTCCTGACCCCAAAAAGATCACTAAAAGGGGACCTGATGGAAGACCTCCGCCTCAGGACTGCTTGCACTGGTGCATGCCTGGACCGGTTGATACATGGAATGAGATGGTGTTGGAGCTCATAAGGAGAGACGTGGAAGGGGGGAAAAGGAATAACTGATGAGTTACATATACTATTATTATGATTCTTGATCGATGATAAACCAAACATAAACTCTCACTTGTAGAGTTTTGTCAACCACGGTGAGGTGTAGAATTAGGATTGTTTCTGATCGTATTTCTGCCACGTTTGCCTGTGTCTTTGAGATTGAAAGCTATTGTTTTGTTTCTTTTATTTCATGTTATATTTTTGGCTATTTCGGAGGTATTCTGAGTTGAGATGTACATTACGGAATAATTGAGCTCATGTTATCGCTCAGCTCAGTGAGCTCACCCGAAGGCGCTTGCTTTTGGGCTTGTTGGACAAGAAAATAATTGTTCGTACAATTGATATAGGTATATAATAAAGGGTAGAGGTATTAAAAAAAAAAGATATATAATAAAAGAATAAATGAAACTGAAATATGTAATCATGCAAGAAATGGAATGTAGAGATGAACATATTATTAACAAGTAGACGAGTGAGCAGAAAGACGTCATTGCTTACCCTAACAAGCCTTTCTCTCTCTATCTTTGTTCAATACGTCCACCAATAACGTAACCTTTTCTAAACTTTATACTAATTTTATACTATAACACTTTCTTTATTTTACTGTCTTTGTTCCGGCTCTGACTTATTGTTTTTTCCAACTTTACAACAAATCACTGACTGAGATTCAGACCATCACCGAGCACAAAATCAGACAAGATCAGATCCTGCTGACTCATCATCATAGGAATAATTCATATCATCATCTTTGCAATAAGAATCTGTAAAAAGAAAAAAAACGTTTTAAGACAAACTACATGTTTAAGATGAATGATATTCAGGAGAAGTGAAAAGCGTCATAAAGAGCTTAGAGTTAGTAGTTAAGAAAACATGGAGAGGATAATGCACAGATAAGTTGAGAAACATAGGAGACAAGACATGGCTTCTCTTTAGTCTTATGCGTCACTTATCTCTCTTCTCCCTGTTAAGTTCATCCAGGTCTGTCTCTTTCAAAAAACCCTAAGTAACTACTCTTAATTTCTTTTGATTCTTCACTTCTACAGATCTACAAGTATCTGAATGCCTGTGTTCTTGGCTGCATCTCCTCCAATGACAGACTCATTCACACTTTACAGGCTGAAATACACTCGCGTGTGCTTGCTAAATTTATAGCAATCTAAAATTCAGCACGTAAATATAAAGCGGTTCCCATGTAGATATCAACATTCGTTTTCAGACCACTGATAAGATATTGTTAAGAATCCACATATGGTATAAGTTGATGACGAGACCTAATCTTCATAGAGGACATATACCTTTTAATGTACTCGGTCATTTTTATTATATTCGTAATTAAAATTAAAAGTGACAGCATTATAGTATAATCATTGTTATATTGGTTGAAATAAATGGTCAATATATATCCATTAATCATTGAGATGTTGCCACAAATAGTCATGGTGACTGACCGTTACAATGCTCCGGCTTGAATCCGTGGTAATATATGACACATATTTTAGGCATGGTCGCAAAGAAAATATGTGGCTATATGCCAGTTCTCTTATAGAAAATGAAACCTAATTAGTATTGTTGATGCATAATGTTTTAACATGTTATATGCGAATGCAAAAGTTTAAAGTACTAATATGTGAAGTTGATTTGCTATATTTTTGCGTGTCAGAGCTCTAGCTTTAATTAACTTCGCAGACGTCAAGGATACACTTACTATGCCTACCCTAATTAGTAGATTTCTCGTAACTTCTGAACCCACACAGTGTATATAGACAGTTTCCTTGCACTTGTATTGTGAATTCGTATATTTGTGGTTTGCAGATTTTAAAAAGTAATATTGTATTTCCATATTGTAAAAGAATTTACGAGAACAAATATATTTTGTTGAAAAGAGGTATTGTGATCAACATATTTTAACCTTATAATAATCTTGGATTTTTGACGAAAAATGATTTATTTGGCAGTCATAAAGAAATGTCATCTTTCTCGATCTTCAATTTTCTCAAGAAAGAGTCCGAGACCGATTATAATGTACTTTGAAATTTCAAAATACAAGATCTTGAAGATATTAATTAACAAAATATGAGACTGGCTATTCCTAGCTAAACATATATGGCCCAACATAACACAGACAAGATAAATCATCACTCTCTATCCATTAGTTTACCACTGTTGTCATACATTTTCTTGGCCATTAGCTTCAATTATATGATGCAATTAATACAAACAGATCATCCTCTATCCATTATACAATCTTATTGTTGACACGTGAAGGTATCTACCAACTCATCCTGTAATTGATAATACACCTCATTTTCTCTCCCACTCTTATCTCTTGTAATTAAAGTTCAAACCCACTTCATCTCGACGTGTGAAGCCTCCATTCCATATATATAGTTCTTTCAGTTATAAGTTTTTCTTCTGAGGTGCATGCTTACATAAAATATGGTATATGAAGAAAAAATGTTTCCAAACTATTTTTCAATGAAATTCAACGTGTGCCGTGATTCCCAGATTTGCTAGACCAGTAGTTGAGCTAGTGGCTGGTCCTTATGTTCTGTTGTCGCTAGTTACAAGCCACTGACATTCAATTATCAAATGCATTTTGGTGATAGCATCATTATTTTTGTGACAAAATCATGTACGTTTTGTCGCTGTTAGCTTGGCATATATTTCAGCACGAATCTTTAGTTCAAATGGTAAAAGCTTAAATTTTGAACATTAGGTTTATTGATCGTTTGTCGCGAAGACGTTTTTTAAACCCTTTCTGTGTGTCTATCCGAATGAGATTCACAAAACCAAAAGAAGCAACACTTAAGTCGAGAAATAAAAACAAGCAAGTGAACATAAAAGTAACAAACTGTAAAATATGCCGATAAGTTGAAAACATCTATCTACAATATCGACTTTTCTTTTAGACTTTGGTAAACAATTTCAGCTAAATGATTAATCATTTTTTTTTAAAGTTTTGACAGGCCTAACCTTGGGTCCCGGGTGAATTAGATAAAGTAGGGTCTATTATTAAATTTTTCAACACATGGCCAAGTCACTGATTTTTGGTGTTTCTACTTTATTTTGAAAAGTCCTCCTTGTATAGGGCTAACAAAATTGTGATTCGATCATGATGTATAATCGAACAGTTTGCATTAGTGTTATTGTTAGGTCACTATTCAAATATAACAAGTTGTTGATTAAACCCATGATTGTGGTTCAAAATTAGGGTAACTACCATCTTAGAAACGCCAATTAAAGTTCTACGAAAGTTTTTATTTTCCATGAAGTTCACTAGCGTTCCTACATTCTCTAACCGACAAACGTAACCAATGATCCATTAACCGTTACTACTACTACTACTTGTAGTAACCAAGGTCAGCATCATAAGTGTATTATATGTTATCGAGTCCCCGAATTTATATGAAAAACTATATAAATACGTAATTATATGCACTTAAAAGTTCAGGACCGGGCCGATTTGTAATGTGACCTACTCAACGTAGCACCTGGCGGCCTAGTCATGCTAGCCTTTCACATTTTATAGCCATTACACTGGCACCTTTTCGCAATGTTGTCTTATTGTCATCATTTAGTGGATCGATCATTCTTTCTAAGGAGCGTCTCACTTGATTTACCCTTATTAGAGCATCCACATCAATGAACCCCCTCTTGGGATTCATTAAATCATTTTTTTATTATTAAAAATTTTATGTTTGATTTTTGATTTTTCTTTTTTTTAAAAAAAAAAAAAAAAATCTAGACCAATCCTGAGTCGCCACGTGTTGAACCTCAGGAGAGAGGGGTTCACCGGGGTAAACTTTAGGAGAGAGGGGTTCATAGGTTTTTGTTATTTTATTATTTTTTTTTCTTGATTTCCGTGTGAACTCCCCCCATGAACTTTCAATGGGGGTGCTCTAAAGGACCTTAAGGTAAAATAGTTTCGCTCAAAAGAAAAGAAGGTAAAAAATAGTTAAAACTTATATTATTAAAATACCACTGAACATTTTAAAACTATACCAAAAGCTGGTTGACTGCCGACTGGTAGTGTGATCTGAGAGTATCTGATGCATGCACTAGTTCTTGTTTTATAGAAATAGAAATTTGACGCACGTTTTTATGTACGACCGACCAAATGACTCACGTCAATCGATGGTTGTCAAGAAAACACGATTATGCAAAGTTCCTGAAAGGCTGAAACCACACAAATGGAGGAGGAACATAAGACTAATAAACAAAAGACATCTATTTGAACTTTTTCTATCGGACGGTTTCAACAAGAGCCGCAACTTCTACAGTAACTACAAAATTATTTATAATTTTGCTTTATGGTTGTCAAACGAATTAAAATATGATGTTCGAATGTTAAGTACATGTACCTTAATATTTTTGGTAAATACAACTTCGCATTGTTCTTTAAAAGAATGTGTCGCTATTTAATAGTTCTGTAAGAGATTGTTGAGATATAGTCTTCGTATACATATATATGCTAAATATATTACAATTTTTTATTTATTTTAGGGGTAATATGCAAATCTATTAAAAATTTTAGAACTATTTTTTTGTAACACTAATTTAAGAACTACTCCAAACACAAACTTCATATGTTTCTGAATTTTAAAATTTTTGAAAAATAAAACAACAAACATTATATTTTTTCCATGTTTCATTTATTCCTATGGTACATAAGCATTTCTAGCCTTGTCACTTTTTTTAAAGAAAAATTTGGGAACCGATAACAAATGTTTTATTTATTATGGTCCATAGCGGTCCTGGGTACAAACTAGTTTGGAAGTAGTTTACAACATTTCAAAGAAGCATGATCTACACATCTTGCTTATCTAAGATTCAGAAACAAGTTGTATTTTAGTTACGTTCTTGGCCAAAAAAATAATCGAAGAGTAGGCAAATTCTTAGATTTCTTTATAAAAATTCAAGTGGTCATGGGTTCATTTCCCGTTTTAGGGGTCTTCTCTTCTAAAAAATAAATAACTTAAAGTGGTTGTAGACTTGCCCTATAAAATCTACAGACTTTCAAACCATGAACTTCCAAACATTTTCATAAAAAAATCGGTATGAAGTTTTTCGCTTTCTAATCAATCGCTCACCAGAAAGCAAAGATGAGAAAAGCTCTGTTCAATCTTTCTAGAATAGTTCTCCTTTTTTACTTCTATTCTTGTAAAACACAATAAAGGTACTTAGAACACATCCTCAAGAAATAAATTGGTCAAATAATGTGAAGCTCCAAAACCCAAACTAATATATGAATACAGTGGACTATATATAAAACGGTAACGGGGAATTCATGACAGAGGATTTGCTTTGTTCTTGAAAGGATCTCCTTTACCAAGAGGGTTCTTTTAAAAGTAGAGAAGCAAAATAAAAAGGAACTATGGAGTATGGAAAGATATCATCGTATTTTTATCCAAAGCATATTATAATGTATAGTATCTTCTCAAGAGATAAAATATACATTATGTATCTGATACGCAATGGATATGGAGACTTTAAATAATAAGAAGAGTAGTTGCAGTGTGAGCAGGTGCACATCAAAAGCAAAGAGCCCACAAGCGACCATGACCAGATCAGTGGATGAGATTTGATAATTTATCTTTCGTGTATCCGAATCTTAGGACACGGTCGGTTAGGCTTCCACGTCCTCAAATGTCAAATAGATACATCATACATCCTTCAGTTTCTCCCACGTTGACGTTGGTAAGATCATATGGGCGAATGTAGGTAAGGACAATTTTTTTTTTTACTTCCTTCAGTTTCAATATGTTTTTTTGTCGATTTGACATTTATATGCACAATCTCTCCTTCTTCTTTTTAACCCTGATATTTGATGTTAAAAAGAATGAATTTGTGTAACAGATGTCTCCTTAAGAGTATGAGCTGACTAAGATTAATAGGAAAAACATTCAAAATTTGATATTTGGTTTCTTCTAGAAAACTAATCAACATTAAATATTTTATAAGTATTTTTACAATTTATAAATCTAAGCTCATTTAGTTTTCATAAAACCACTGTTTATTTAATAATTGTTTAGTGCTTTTTATGCTGTTTAATTTTCTAATTAATATAGGTCAATAGTTGGATCAGTTTATCTCCTATATATTTCTCTGGAATAGTTAATATAAACTGTTTTTTTTTTTAATATAAACTGTTTTTTTTTAAATATAAACTGTTTTTTTTTTAATTTCATTTATAAAAAAATAGTTTTGTAAAAAATCAAAACATGCAGCTTAGTGGATTACCTTAGTATAGCTATTGTATAACTATCCAAATTCAGTTCTGTATATGCATATAGTTTGACCAATTTTTTTTTTATTTTCTTCTAAAATGAATGAGTGTTTGCACACCATTGAGTCGACACCTAGTTTCTTGAAAGCAGTAAAACTCTCTACCAATTAAATCAAATCTAAAATGTTTTTAAGAAGGGCCAAGGACTCAAGAGTCAAGGCCGAGATAGGAGGCTCATCCACCCCCCCAAAAAAAAAGTTTTAGCTAAAAACCAAATTTTCGTAAAAACAAAATGTTAAAAGGTAATTCTGGAAGCTGCATTATTTGGTCTTCCTAATTAGTATTTATATATTAAAAAGAATGGTCCTCCCTCTCACCTAAGGAGACAGACAGAACCATTTGTTTCTTTAGGCACCATTCTTCACAATATAAAAAAGCTTACCAGTAAACAATACAAGAAATTAAACTATTATTGGACATACCACAAAATTCTAAGGAGATTTGGCATTGTTAAAGCTCAAAGTGTCAAACTATGGATCCATACCAGAGACAAAGACCGTTTGGGTCAGCCGGCGAAGGTGGCAGCAGCGGCGGCTCCGATATGCCCCGTGAGATGGTTGACAATAAGAAGAAAAAGAAGCTTCTCCACCGTGATATTGAACGCCAGAGAAGACAAGAGATGGCTACACTCTTTGCTTCGCTTCGTACTCACCTACCTCTCCAATACATTAAGGTTCATATTCTTACTCACTTTTTTCTCAAATATATTATTTTCCGGATAATATTTTTCTAACAAGAAACCAAGATTTGGTAGGATTTGGCTTTTAGGGTTATGACTATGTCTTTTCTTTTGCCTTGAATTTTTTAGGGGAAGAGAGCTGTTTCGGATCATGTAAACGGAGCGGTGAATTTCATTAAGGACACGGAAACACGGATTAAAGAACTTAGTGCAAGAAGAGACGAGCTAAGCAGAGAAACATGTCAGACATATAACTCGGGTCCAGATCCAGCAGGAACTACTGGATCCGAGTTAGGGAATTCGTATCCTGCGAGTGTGATGGTGCAACCATGCGTGAGCGGTTTCGAAGTGGCTGTGAGCAGCAACTCGTCAGGTCCCGAAGCTTTGCCACTCTCAAGAGTGCTTGAAGTACTTCAGGAGCAAGGGCTTGAAGTCATCAGCTCTCTCACCACTAGAGTCAATGAGAGGCTCATGCACAATATCCAAGTCGAGGTATGGTTAAAAGTCACAACATGCCATGTAAAATTGCAATTAGTCTAGGTGTTTCACTATATTTGACAATATTCAACACAGGTTAACAGTTTTGGATGCTTGGACTTAGCTTGGTTGCAGCAGAAGCTAGTTGAGGAGTTGATACTTTAGACGGGGTACTAATACTTTTAAGAATAATAACATTTCTCTTAGTCTTAAAGACTTCTTCATCAAATGATCTATATCTCTTCCGAAAACTCTTAGTCAAAGTGTTTTTGTAGATATCATTTGTTCGTTGCTCCAATAGTTTATTCTCTTGCTTTACATATATAATTAACTAAGATGATATCATTTCTAGTGCACCATATATTATATATGTATTTTCATGCATCTACAACCTAGTTGATGTTCTAACTAATTTCATGTATGCTAAATGCAGAAATATCTAAAGCTTTCATGAAACT
Organism: Eruca vesicaria subsp. sativa; assembly: GCA_932364175.1. Classification (NCBI taxonomy): domain Eukaryota; kingdom Viridiplantae; phylum Streptophyta; class Magnoliopsida; order Brassicales; family Brassicaceae; genus Eruca; species Eruca vesicaria. Next base: position 324,205 of record CAKOAT010630709.1, read on the forward strand.
TCATCTTGGGAGCAGGCCTTGAAATATATTTTTGGATGGATGCATAGCTTCAGTTTAAACAAGTTCTGGTGCTTACTGCAAAAAGGATTTTAAGGGTAGGTCATAATGTTCACCATCATTCAACGCAGACACCGTAAAGGCTGAGGCTGTGATGTTTGCAAGCAGTTTTTCGTCACAATTTAAGGTTTTTATTTCTTATATGTTTGCTTACATTTTGCTTCTATTCATCAGCTCCAGGATTCAGCTATCAGATTTCCCTTTCATTTTAAATAGCATATTTTGTATCATTTCATTGTTGTGTTTTCATGCGGGCTTTTAGTAGAATATAAGGTTTTATATAATATATTTATATATAATTGAAGAAGGAACACCCATCTGCGACATAGTGGGTTATCAAACTGTTAAGTTGCTAGCAATACAAACCCTATCGAGAAAGCCGATCGTTTGAGCAATTCAATAGTGACAAATAAATATCAGATAAGTGTATTGTATATTACGCATGCATACACACACGAATGAAAATGACATCGGGTATTTCCATTTTTCATATGACTAAATTAATACGTTAGTCAGTATACGTGTAAAATCCCATAAGCACCAGGCCTCACACCATCATATGACAACGTAAATGACATCACAAATGTACATCTAGAATCACATGACCTCTCGTCAAACATAGATCGGTCATATATCCGTTCATCTATTCAGTAAATTCGGTGAGTCACTCGAATATAAGTTGACAAAACAAAACTTGAATATAAGATATACCTAGAAACATACTACAGTATCATATTAGGGAGGCCAAGAATGTTGCATGACATTGTCATGCAAGCAAAAATGGGACAATCCACTGTAATATTGCTCACTTACACATTGAGCAAACAAATTATTAAACGCTTATGATCACACGATGATTGATCCAAAAAGAAAGAAGCATATTGACATAAAGAAAACGCCTAAATTCAAAGCATATCACCTTTCTGTTTATGAATCTTCATATTAATTTGTTATTCGAGGATTTGAAATATTATTATAATTTAAGAAACTATAAAAGATTGTCTAATATACAATCACAAAATCTTTCTTTCTTTTGTAATTCACGATACGACACAATATTATACATAGCACATATCCCCCAAATCTTGGTATCTTTTGCCTCCTCTTTTCCTACGTACATACCCAAAAGCATATAAATAGAATCACATATAACTATAATAAATTTAGATATAATCAATATCCACTTAATTTATATGTCTCACGAACTTAAGCCAAGTTGACAGCAGTTCAAATGTTTATGCACTTAAGAGATACGCATTATGAGTTGTTGAGATCTCCTCTATCTTCATTTGATTGTTTAGCTACATCATTATTGGCAATGTAATGAATTATTAATCCAATTTGAGATGCCGTCCAACAGACTCATAATCATCAAATCAGATTGTGTTCCAATAAAGATTGTGTCAGATGTTTAATTTATCAATTTTCAATAGTTTATTTATAATATTAAACGTTTTAAAGCCATATTTGTTCCATCCACTATATAGACAAACCAATAACAACCGTAGAAAAATACAAACATTAGTTCCATCTTATATCACTTCAAAATACAAATTACATGGCTTACATGACTCGATCACAACTTTGATAGCATTTTAATTTTGAATATTAAATCACAGTATTGTTTTATAAGATTTCATACAAACAGAATAATATGTTTCCAATTGGTTAATTAATTTGATGAATAATTAATCTTGTACACGGATCTAATGGTGAACTACAATAAGTAAGAGCAAGATCTGAGACAGCCAAGGCAATACGTGTAAGATGTTTTCTTATAAGCTTGTAACTTATGTGTTGACCAAAACTTATTTTATTTGTGTGTGTGTGTCCGTGTAGGGTTTAATTTTGGCTCATAAGTCATAACTTTATGATACTGATTTGTAGCCAAACATATCCTCGTGTACTTCTCCATCAGTTGGTGTCAGGTCCAAGAGATTCAGATATGGAATGATTCGATTTTCTGTGTGATTCAATAATCACTGGACTATCATACGGTCTCTTACCTACTCAATCAATGGTTTTTAGATGAACAATCGGCATCTCTGTATATATATATGATTCTAAAAGGTTTATTAGAACAAGTAATAAACCAGACATGTCTAACTAGTTTTATATTCCATGTATTATTTTGTGTCAAGTCTATATATACAATTATGTCATTTAGTTATTATCTTCAAATTAAATTCTATATAAGATAATCTTATCGTGTTCCAAAAATAGCTACATGTGATCGCATGAGCAAGCGTTAGCATATGTATGAGAAGATATATCCAAAACTTCGCAGAAATATATCTATGTATAGGTTCAAAACTAATACGGACGATAATATTAGAAAATTTGGGCCATTAATAGAACCCTATTAAAGATCTACGTCCACATCAAAAGGTTGTATATTGTGTAACGGGCCGAACGATTATCAAGTCAATATTGTAGCCCAGTGATTTTTTACTAATTTTGTTGAAAATAGTTACAATATAGCCACATGATCATGTAGCCCGTTCATTCTAAATTTCTAATATCTATCACTGATTAATCTGCTATAATATCTACTAGACACAGAGATTGACCTTCTCATCGTTATATATTTTATATGCATCATTATATAATTAATTAAATACTTTTAAGTCTTATACTTCATAGCTGAACCCGAATTACATCAAAAAAAAATATTTTTGATTATTTAATTATTTTTAGTCTCGATTCCAAATACATGAATCGGTTAATATTGCAAGAAATAAAATGATTACTTAAAAAATATAATAAATAAAATAATTATTTAAAAAATAATAATAAATGACATTATTAGAATTAACTAAAATGAAGTGAAAATTTGTTAAAAAATACTGAAAAACAAGTATTGTTTTGAAATTCTGTTTTAATAGAATAAATAGAATTTGACTACAAACTCACCACTAATTATCTATTACTCCCTCTTTTCAACAGGTTTTATGTTTTAATTTTTATACATATTAAAAAAATATATAAAAATTTAATTGTCAATATATCATTTTTTGTAGCTAGTAATTTCTTATAATTTTTAACCAATCAATTTTTTATAATACAATTAATTTTTTTGAAATTTACAATTAATCATTAATTAATACATTGAAAATATAAAAAATGTATTTTTTTGAAATAAATATTTTTTCTAAAATATGAATCTTATTGATATTGATAACAGAGGGATTAATTATTACCCTCGAGAACTCATAATTAATATACCTTTCAATGTTTTCTTGAACGAGTCGCTCGTGTCGAGTTGGTGTCACAGTTTCTGTAGGCAAATCATATTCACTTTTCAGAGTGTTTAGTCATTAATTTCAAGGTTGACCCTACAATTTTCATGGCTAACCGTATCAGTGGCCCATAAAAGGATTAATGTCCATGACTATCATATAAAGTTATTAATTTTTGATTGACGCCAGACTTCATTATATATTTTCGTGTACACCTTATAAAATTCCAACCTCAGATAGTGAATGTTCATTCGTAAAAACCATCACATAATCCATTTTTGATAAAAGATTAAATTGGGTGATGATATAGATTGATTTCTATCGAGTTCGTAGATGGTGGAATATGTGTTTGAGTTTGCTCAAAGTTAACATCTTACTTAGGCGAGTACTCATTGTCTTTACGCCATATGTGTACGGCTAAGGTGGTAACATTCCTCGTGCCTCGTGCGGTTATGGTCTATTCACTTAAACTGAACTAGAGATGCAGACAGTTAATTATCCGGTTTTCTTAGTTTTCAGTTATCAACAGATTATCAGCTAAAATAATCCTTCACCTTCCCGGTTAATGATTTTGGCTGATCAAGCATCATGTGTATAATGGATTCTTAAAGTTCTTAACAAGTACAACTGCAAAAACATACATTCCCAACAATTACTTTGAATCATCTACTACTTTTGTATTCGTTCCTGTGATCTGGTTACCAGACATGTATAGTGCTGTAATTGTCTCTCATAAATATATCAAGATTTTAAATGCTACTGACGAGTAAGAGAGGACCGGAAGAAAGAGAAGAAGACCAAGTCCTTGTGTAAAAATGATCTTCTAGTTAATTATACTTAACTGTAGATTACACTTTACCTTATCCGTGCATGCATGTGTTTCATTCGCCAGCTAACTCTAATAAATCCTAGTCTACTATTAGCATACTCATTATATAATACAAGATTCATAATATTCTAAACATTGAAATGTATATGTCATAAGAATCCAATCAGGATCATGCGTCCATTTCAATCAAACATTTTTTTATATACAAGATTTTGTTTTGTTTCTTTTAAAAGAATGGGGTGAGCTGGAGAAGAAGACAAAGCAGAGGAAAGCTAATCCATTAAGTGAATGGATTTGAATAGATAGAGCAACATGGATCCGCCTTACTTTGAATCATTGAAATGGTATTGCCTTTTGCTTCCTTCCTTTTTAACTTTTTTTTTGTCTGTTTTTGCCTTTATATTATTCTTCTCAATTTTTGTTATGGAGAAACTTCTATTAAGTAGAGTCATGTTCTTCTTAATCTTTGGAATTTGTGCAGACTAATCTAACATGTTAATGTAACATGTTCCAAAAGAACTTGCATCACGTTTCTTTACAAAACAACTTAAACATCCAATTTTAAGAGAAGTCTGTAAATATTTACCATGTAACATATTCGGGCCGACCCTATCAAATATCAGACCTGACTGGCAAACAAGTTGACTTCATCAAATCTTGATATTTTCTAGACTAATCGTTTAATTGACCTGATCTGAAATTCATAAGAGAGTTACATCTCTTAAATATAGTTCCAAGAACTTTTAAAAAGATCAAATGGTGAGAAGATTGAAATCATTGTCGAGATCTCCTATGCCCATATATAGTTATGTCTCTCGACGTCTTAATCTCATTTTCGCCATGTTTTCATACTCTTTTGCTTTAAACGATTAGTGGACTAAGAGGAAGTTTTGGAAGAGTGTGAAGCTAATGCATGTAATTCCCTAAAAGGTTTCTGCTCAAAATTATTTTGATTAGCGGCGACCATTAATAAACAACATCAACGTAAAAACAAGCTTACCCATGCGTTGCATGTATATTTTGAATTTTCTCACTGTAAACTAGAGTCAGTGATTTTTTCTGGGTGTACTATTTATTAAATAGATGAAAGTAAATAAATGCAATTACTTTAAACTACAGATTAGAGAACGCAATTCCATCTATCACTTCGTAGTCTTAATTATGGTTGTATGAAAGAAAGCATTTTTAGTTAGGTTATGGTGGCCCATATGTTTTGTTTTTTCTGATGAAACTCCAAGATGATGCATGATGCATAGTTTCTCTTTAACCTTAATTTGTATTTGTTTGTCGTAGACATTTGATGTGTTCACTATTTTTGTATTAATCCTCTATACTCTTCTCCAAACATGCTATTTTTTTTGTGTGAAAGGCTTACTATATTCATTAACATGCTAAATTCTTGATTTGGTAAATAGTTGTACGTAATCAATAACATGCTAACGGATTAGAAATGAAATACTAAGGCTGTTATTGACTTCTTACCATATACATGAGATATAAAGAACATAGTAACTAACAAGACGAAGATATATATTACTTTTATTTATTGGATGGGTTTGTTGGTGAGCCAATCTGAGAAAGCCTGGAGAGTGTTCATGTCTGCTCTATAGTGTTTCTGAGTGAACTCAAGCAACATAGACCAAGTGAAGTCAGGGTATCTCCTTGGTGTGTTGTTGTCCAAAAGCTCTCTTGGTGGCTTCACTACTCTGTCCTTTTTTGGACACAAGAAGAACGCAAGTGATTTTCTCTCGCTCTTGCTGTTCACCACAGCCCGGTGCAAACAGCTCTTGTATCTATTGTTTGATAGAGCCTACAAAAACCAAATAAAGCCCGGTTTAGTATATTTCTAAGTAAGTAACCATGAAATGGGATTTTTCTTGAGATGGTTACCATGAAAGTATCACCGATATTGACTACAAAGGCCTTGGGGTTAGGACTAATGGAGCGCCACTGATTTTCGACAAAGACTTGAAGGCCATGAACATGGTCTTGGTGAAGTATGGTAAGAGAAGTTGGATCACAATGAGGCCCTGTTCCAAATGTAAGATCTGGTTTTTGACATGGAGGGTAGTAATTTAGTCTCATTATGGAATCATTTTCTTCAAAAAATGATCTGAAGTAGTCTCCGGATACGCCTAAACTGAGCCCCAGAAGCTCCATGATCTTCAGTGACAGAGAACTCATTGCCTCACAGTACTCTTGATACACTTTCCTGCAGCCACAAACAACCACTAACATAAGTCTTCCAATGTTGTTGTACCAGTCCGGTATAGAAACAACCGGTTCGTGCACTGTTTTTTATTATTTTTTTCTTTTTTCAACTTTTTTAAAAAGGACAAAAAGCAGAAGAAGAAAGGACAAAAGACATGTTAAAGATTTTTTGTTTTTTTGATTTTTTTTTGCTTTCTTATAGTTTATTACTCTGTTTTAACTTTTACCCAAATGGCTCAAACTCATGTCCCAACGCATCGCAGAAGTAATCTTGAACGTTTTTTGGGCGGCTCTTATCGTCGCAAAACTGGAAAGAAAGGGTTTCCTTCCATGGAAGCTTGGTGGAGAAGCGTCCAGTGAAACTGCTCGCGTAGCCACAACTCTCGCCTGCTTTTCTCTGAATCCTCTGTTTTTCAGCGAGAGGCATGTCGAAGAAGCGAGACATGTATTCATGAGCGTCAGATATAAGCTGCTCGCTGATGCCGTGATTGACCACGAGGAAGAAGCCGTGCTTGTTACATGCCTCGGAGATGAGCCTGGAAGCATCTAAAGTGGACTGGCTATTGGAGAGGAAGTTTTGGAGATCGATGAGGGGAACGTCGAGCTCGGGAACTTCGACGCATGGTTTCTCATCGTCGGGCCAAATGAACTGGTTTGGGATAGTGGCTTGGAGGTTAAGCATTGAAGGGTTGAAGACTAGTGGCGTTTGGATGTTTCCAAGGTCTAGTTTTGGTGTGTGTTCTTCCTCGAGGGATGTTATTACACAACTCGCCGCCATTTCTGATGTTTCACTCTTTCTCTTCTTCTTGTTATTATGTTGTTGTTGGTAAGTTGAGTATTGCGAGGGTATGCGGGAACCAAGAAGGGTCGATGCAGTCTTTATATAGCATTAAGTTTGTCTAGTGTTGTCCACTGTTTTAATTTTCATTTTATATAATACATTTTTTAGTTAAAGCTTTCTACCAGATGTGATATCTATAACATTATTTGAGAATTAAATTTGCTTAGTTGTCAACTTCTCCATGATTTTAGATTATTTTACTTATTTTCATGTTTTAATAATTTAGTATATAATAAAAACGAATTTATCTATAACATTATTTTTAACATTATTTGAGAAGTAAATTTGCTTAGTTATCAACTTCTCCATGATTTTAGATTATTTTACTTATTTTCATGTCTTAATAATTTAGTATATAATAAAAACGAATTTATCTATAACATTATTTGAGAAGTAAATTTGCTTAGTTGTCAACTTCTCCATGATTTTAGATTATTTTACTTATTTTCATGTTTTAATAATTTAGTATATAATAAAAACAAATTTATGTTAATAATATTATATTTTAAGAAAATATGTTAAATATTTTGTATTAGATTGTTATCTTAAAAAATATAATATTCAATTATTATTTTAGAAGTAAAAATTTGCTTAGTTGTCAACTTCTCCATGATTTTAGGTTATTTTGCTTATTTTCATATTTTAATAATTTATTTAAATTTGCTTAGTTGTCAACTTCTCCATGATTTTAGATTATTTTACTTATTTTCATGTTTTAATAATTTAGTATATAATAAAAACGAATTTATCTATAACATCATTTGAGAAGTAAATTTGCTTAGTTGTCAACTTCTCCATGATTTTAGATTATTTTACTTATTTTCATGTTTTAATAATTTAGTATATAATAAAAACGAATTTATGTTAATAATATTATATTTTAAGAAAATATGTTAAATATTTTGTATTAGATTGTTATCTTAAAAAATATAATATTCAATTATTATTTTAGAAGTAAAAATTTGCTTAGTTGTCAACTTCTCCATGATTTTAGGTTATTTTGCTTATTTTCATATTTTAATAATTTATTTAAATTTGTTTAGTTGTCAACTTCTCCATGATTTTAGATTTTTTTACTTATTTTCATGTTTTAATAATTTAGTATATAATAAAAACGAATTTATCTATAACATTATTTGAGAAGTAAATTTGATTAGTTGTCAACTTCTCCATGATTTTAGATTATTTTACTTATTTTCATGTTTTAATAATTTAGTATATAATAAAAACGAATTTATTGTAATAATATTATATTTTAAGAAAATATGTTAAATATTTTGTATTAGATTGTTATCTTAAAAAATATAATATTCAATTATTATTTTAGAAGTAAAAATTTGCTTAGTTGTCAACTTCTCCATGATTTTAGGTTATTTTGCTTATTTTCATATTTTAATAATTTATTATAAAATAAAATAAAAAGAATTTATGTTAATAATATTATATTTTTTGAAAATATGTTAATTCTTTTGTATTAGATTGTTATCTGAAAAATATATTTTTTAATTATAAAATTTAAGTGAGTTCGCTGATTAATTTGTAACTTTCTGTGATTTTGGTAACCTATACTATTATTTGTGAATGATTTTTTGCAAGAAAGCTCTCACGTTGAAAGTTAGAACGGTTAATATCGTTTATACCCTTAATGAATAATTAAAAAAAAATTAATTTAATGAAACGTAAATAAAACTATTTTATATTATGTTATAAAGTTTTTATTAACCTTGAAAAATAATTATATTAGTTAGTATACTTGAAAAATAATTATATTAGTTAATATATAATTAATTATAAATTAAAATCGAATTTCATTTATTTGATAATTATCCTTATTTTTTTATATTATGTATCAACCTTGAAAAATAATTATATTTTTTAACATATAATTAATTCTAAATTTAAAAATGAATCTCATGAATTTGTTAATTATCTTTATCTAACTTTTTTGTATTGTGTTATCAAGTCTTTATAACGTTGAAAAAATTATTCTATTTGTTAATATATAGTTAATTATGAAAAATCAATTTGCAAAGAATTTATGTATAGATAGTTATATTGTGTTATCCAAAACATTATTAAACATAATTTTTTATACTATTTTGTTATGTCTAAAAACAATATTAATTTATTACTAAATGTTTCAAGTTTATGAGTATTTTCAAATATAAGTTGTGTAATGAAAATTATTTATATGATGATGAAAATTTTATAAATAAAAAGAATTTGTTTAGTTTATTATTAAATATTTTGAGTCTATGAACAATAATTTATTATAATTTACATAACTTGATTATATATTTATTTATAGATATTAGTAAAATTATTAAGCCCGCAAGTGCGGGCAAAACACCTAGTTTCCAAATAAAAATTTAGTAGACAAAGATTAAATATCTAGACTTTAATTATTATTTTTTACAGATTTTCCTACAAACATAAATTTATTTGTATTTTATTGTATTATTCTCATTTTTGTATGGACTAGTTAGATTTTTCTTTTCTGATGAATTATTGCTTTACAAATAAAATTTTGTGCATTCGTTTATAACATCTTATAAAACTAAGACAAATTATCAAATACGTGATGTTTTTCTTTAATACACACATATTTAAATTTTACTTTATAAAAAGGTCGATGGAAATATAATATTTTAAAAAGTGTCACTGGAAATTATCAAATATGTGGTGTTTACTTTTTTTTAAAAAAAATATAACTTATGCAAAAGTATAATATAAATTAATTTATCTATTCATAAAAATAAAAAAAGTAAAATATAAATTATTCTATAATTTTTAATAAATTTTAATTTATACAGATGTGTTAAAATATGTTAAATTATATCGTGAAACAATCAAAGTTTTCTAAAGATTTTATATATTGAAATGGAGGGAATATATCTAAAATTCACAATTCTTTTGATATAAAAATGAATCTGTAAATTTAAATTTTCAAAGATTAACTTTCTGTCCAAAGGAAATTATAAATCAAAGGTGCAAAACTTTTCCTTAGTGAAAAAGAAGACTGAATATGGTAAGATCAAAGTGCGCCTTGATTAATTGTTTAAACCCCTAGTATTCTTACAACTTAGCCAAATAAAACGACAAAATTGGGGTTGAGACAAATTCAAGGTTGTCTAATCTGTCCATCGGGAATTGGAGATTTGGAGTGATAAAAATAAAGAAGATAATATTTGTAATAAGAAACTGGGGATCCTTTAGGTGGGGGTCTGTTTTTATAGTTGGCAGGACAAAAGAGCTTCCCAATGTTCTTTGGCTGCATATGGGAAGTGTTGGTTCTGTTTCTGCCTCACTCTGTGGAGTTTTCCTCAACATTTTTTTTTCTTCCAATTATTTCTTTCTTTATGTATTTTCTAAATCTTTGTTCAAAAAGAAGTATTTTCTATATCTTATTTATGCTGAACCTTATAAGAAATTTTATCCCAGGAAAATCATATAAACAATTGACCTCGTTTTAGAGTTTAATTACCTAACAGTCAGTCTATTTTTTTCTTTTTTTTTTTTTTTTTTTAATGTCACATTGGTTGAATTTATTCTTTAGAAAATTGTTTGTTTGGAAAAAAATTAGTGTTGGTTTCATAAAGATTAATTGTCCTCCGATTTATTCACAGAATAACATTTTAGAGAATAGCTAGACAATTTTTAGACATTGGTTAGTTTATTGATAATATATCAGTTTGGATGGTAAACAATATGTTTGTTAGTATTGAACTTTTGAATTTTACACATATGAAATACAAAAAGATATATCCGTTAAAGAAAAAATAGAAAAATATAAATAAAAAATCTATTTACTGAAAATATGCTAAAGTACCATTTTGAAAATAATATGGATCATGTCTCTATCTCACTACAAGTAAACATGGCTATTATGAGAATCAAAATTATGGTAATTTCTTCGTAAATGAAGTATTATGACGAATTAACAATAACAAACATTTTATTGTAATTTTTTTTTGAATTATATAGAGGTATCATGGCCTCACAGAAGTGATCCAGACTAATCACGTGTTGCCACGTGTCGGTCTTCTGTCAGCCCTTCACCACTAGAGCTAGAAGCCCTGGTTATTTTGTTGTAAAAATTATGTCCTAAAGAAAGATTCTCCGTAATTTCCTTATTAGTGTTACGACGAGACCTGTTTCTCATAAAAGTCAAACCAAGTCAATAATCCATGTTAGGTTTTCCAACAATTTCAGTTTTATCAACTATTGATATAGTAGTTTCTAAAAATGTATCATTAATCATGTAATAATTTCTATCCTAGTCTATCACATGCTCCTTCTGATGATAACTATATTCATTATGCAAATGATCCAGTTCTTCATTATTACCAGCATCTTAAAAATTACTATTACTACTATTACTTTCATTTCTACCATAACCATCTCTATGGTGAAACCAAATATAGTACTATGGTGTAAAACATATGTTTACTAAATGCTTCTATACAGTTTCATTACAGACAAATTTTATATTCTCGCACTTTCGATAAGGACATAATATCTTACCGCTTTCATGTTTGATCAGTGTAGAACCCACCTGGTACATGAATGTCTCTAACCTGTTGAGAAATGCATATGTCACTCTACCGGTAGAATTTTTGTGTGTATATATCTAACTACGCAACTCAAAAATATTTCTATCATTGGATATTTTTTGTTTATGTGTTTCTATTTTTCGTTTGTGTATTTATTTTTTTATGAAATAGACATATATATATATATATATATATATATATATATATATATTTTTTTTTAAGTTTGGTTGGTGAAGATGTAACTACAAAATTACAAGATAACATTGTACTACGCATTTACAGTTCTGTAATATCTACTTTACAACTAATTTACAACGAAATCTGTTTGGTAAATCACACTTAAAACATATTTCAACCAAAAATAATAGTAACAATTTTTTTCGTAAAGTCCTAATAAATTTACAAAATATTTATGATGAATCTTCCTTTCTTATAAATTTCTCGTAAATCTACATATTATTTACGATGAAATGTTGCCGTTGTAACTTTACAACGGCTTAATGACGAAATATCATTTCAATGTAGTTTCGTTGTAACGTATTCGTAAATTTCGTTGTTATTTTCCTCGTAAACTTTCTTTGTTAAAGTCATGTTTTGTTGTAGTATCCCAGTTCCTATGGATCCATATGTAACTCACAGTGCACCAGCTACTACTGAATCGGCTATAGCCTTTGCATTTGTAGCCAAACTAATCGCATGCGCGAAACAAATCTCAGTTACATGCATGGGGATTGGACGATNCACAGTGCACCAGCTACTACTGAATCGGCTATAGCCTTTGCATTTGTAGCCAAACTAATCGCATGCGCGAAACAAATCTCAGTTACATGCATGGGGATTGGACGATGAGGTGGATGCATAAGGAGAGGTCGAACAACATACTTATATTAGTTAGATTTCACTAAAATATATTCCATCCGTTTCAATATAGTGATGTCTAAGTAAAATTTTTATGTTTCAAAATAGATGATGTTTCTATATTTTAATGTATTTTTTACTTTATCAAAATTTGTGCAATCAATAAGTTAATATAGTCTATTTTGTAATTGGTTGATTTTTTTTTTTAAATATGTTAATTAAATATTTAGATAAAAATAATGTTTTTAATAGTTGTACACTATCTTAAAATATTAAATATTGTGAAACAAATGGAGTAATATAATAATATTTTATCATAAACCAACGCCTAAACCACAGGGTTGAACAACATTCATAATGATTAAAATATACTAAAATGAACTAATTAAAAACATATTTAAACATCATTATCCATGATTTTTAGAGTAGAGTTCTTAGGAAAATATAAGAGCATGTTTATAGGTAGTCCTTAATGGGGTTGTTAGCTTTAAAATATATTAAAATTAAAAGAAAAATGAGATTAAGGCATGAGACGCCCCTTATTTGGGGACGCAGAGTTACGCGTCTTACGGACCACGTGTCGCATTTTCACTTGGGGAAAGGAGCGGTGTCGCCTATCTCTTTCTCATTTTTTTTCTTTCTGTCTTCCTGTTTCTTTTCTCTCATGCAGAAGTGAAATAGATGGCGATTCTCTTCATCGCGATGGCTCTCCTTGACGGAAGGGTCTTGACGGAACGATGGCTCTTCCGTTCCAGCCTTCGTAGCTCAAGATCACTTCGGAGTTCTTGACGAATTGCCTTCCTTGTTGTGTCTAGAGATCTCTGCAAAGACTGCGTCAACGTTCTCTCCGATCGAATCCACTCTATTGACCCTGGTAAAGGCTCGAAATTCTCCAATTGAAAGTTAGGGTTTTGATAATTGGAACAAATAGAGTAGCGTAGATCAGTTTACATTATAAAAGTCACTGCCTATAGGGTTTGCTTAAGAGAAGGGTAATAACATTAGGATTTTGATAATTGGAACAAATAGAGTTGCGTAGATCTGTTGTTATTAATCAGTTGTCTGCTTACCTTCTAAAGTTATCGGCTTAAGGGTCTTATTCACCGCGATTTAGAATGAACAAGTCATTGTTCATGCGTATCGTTGACCGCCTCTCCAATGAAGTTCAATTCTTTCGTCAAACACAAGACGTTACCGGAAGGTTTCGTCTCTCTGCACTTCAAAAGTCTACAGCAGCAATTCGTGTCTTGGCGTATGGTTCTACGCTTGATGCGGTCGACGAATACCTCAGACTCGCTGCAACGACGGCTCGGTTATGTGTGGAGAATTTTGTGGAAGCAATCATAGATATATTCGGCGATGAGTACCTAAGGAGACCAACGCCGGATGATCTTCAACGCCTACTTCATATTGGAGAGTTTCGTGGATTTCCCGGGATGATAGGAAGCATCGATTGTATGCATTGGGAGTGGAAGAATTGTCCCACCGCTTGGAAAGGGCAATATTCTCGTGGTTCAGGGAAACCCACAATCGTTTTAGAGGCGGTTGCTTCATATGATCTCTGGATATGACATGCGTTTTTTGGAGCTCCAGGTACCTTAAATGATATCAATGTTCTTGATCGCTCACCTGTTTTTGATGACATAATACATGGTCGAGCTCCGCAAGTGAATTTCTCGGTGAACGGAAATCCTTATTCAATGGCTTACTATCTCACCGATGGTATTTATCCAAATTGGGCAACTTTTATCCAATCTATTTCACTACCACAAGGTCGGAAAGCGTCTTTATTTGCTCAATGTCAAGAAGCTGCCAGAAAAGATGTCGAACGTGCTTTCGGAGTCTTGCAAGCTCGATTTGCCATTGTTAAAAATCCAGCACTTTCTTGGGATAAAATCAAGATCGGGAAGATTATACGAGCATGTATCATACTCCATAATATGATAGTAGAAAACGAACGAGATCAACACACTCAATACGATGTTTCGGATTTCCAACAAGGAGAAGGGAGCGGAAGTTCACATGTCGACCTCACATATTCAACAGATACCCCTACAAATATCTACAATCAGATGGGTGTTCGCATAAGACTTCGTGATAAACAAGCGCATCAAAAACTGAAACGTGATTTGGTTGAGCATATATGGCATAAATTTAGACATGATCAAAACAACAACTAAACTTGGATGCCGCTTTCAAATTATTATCGTTTATTTTAGTTATCTTTATTTTCATATTTTTATGTTTTTGTTTTCAAATCTATGTTTAAGAGGTTATGTTTGACTTTGTTTCATTTAATAATAAATTTTAGCTTTTATTAAAAAAATGTTTAAATTTAAATTTAATATTTTTTTATTGTTAAGAACTTTAATTAAGAAACTACTAATAAACCATCATAATTAATTGTATCTTAACAAAGTCCCTTAGCTTAATGATAATGGTTAAATAATCACAATGGCCCACTTAAGCAACTCTTTAGAGTATTACTAAACTCGTAAATTTCGTTGTTATTTTCCTCGTAAACTTTCTTTGTTAAAGTCATGTTTTGTTGTAGTATCCCAGTTCCTATGGATCCATATGTAACTCACAGTGCACCAGCTACTACTGAATCGGCTATAGCCTTTGCATTTGTAGCCAAACTAATCGCATGCGCGAAACAAATCTCAGTTACATGCATGGGGATTGGACGATNCACAGTGCACCAGCTACTACTGAATCGGCTATAGCCTTTGCATTTGTAGCCAAACTAATCGCATGCGCGAAACAAATCTCAGTTACATGCATGGGGATTGGACGATGAGGTGGATGCATAAGGAGAGGTCGAACAACATACTTATATTAGTTAGATTTCACTAAAATATATTCCATCCGTTTCAATATAGTGATGTCTATGTAAAATTTTTATGTTTCAAAATAGATGATGTTTCTATATTTTAATGTATTTTTTACTTTATCAAAATTTGTGCAATCAATAAGTTAATATAGTCTATTTTGTAATTGGTTGATTTTTTTTAAAAAAAAATGTTAATTAAATATTTAGATAAAAATAATGTTTTTAATAGTTGTACACTATCTTAAAATATTAAATATTATGAAACAAATGGAGTAATATAATAATATTTTAGCATAAACCAACGCCTAAACCACAGGGTTGAACAACATTCATAATGATTAAAATATACTAAAATGAACTAATTAAAAACATATTTAAACATCATTATCCATGATTTTTAGAGTAGAGTTCTTAGGAAAATATAAGACCCTAAGGGCATCAGCATCAGTGAACCCCCACTTGGGGTTCACAAACTGAATTTTTTATTATTATTTTTTTTTATTTTCGTTTTATCTTTTTCTTTTTTTAAAAAAAAAAAAAAAAAGTGACCAATCGTGGGCCGCCACGTGGCGTGGGGCCCACGAAACAGTAGTGAACCAGGTTCATGGCAGTGAAACTCTGAAGCCCAGGTTCACAACTTTTACATTATTTTATTGTTTTTTTTTCTAGGTATGTGTGTGAACCTCCCCCATCATCCTTTGATGGGGGTGCTCTAAGAACTCTGTCCAAGTATTTTAAGAAATAATTTTTAACTTTTTAGTTAAAAATTAAGAAACAATTTCTTATATTTTATTAATAACTTTTCCTAAGAAATTCTGAATAATGATGTTTTTATATTTGTTAGTTTTTTGTTTCACAGTTGCTAGCCAATCAAATCAGAAGTGACATGTATGCTCAAAACTTACTATAGGGATGTAATGCAAAAGCTATTCGTTATCACTGTTTCTATCTTTTGTAGTGGATTGGCTATACATGTTCTATAATTAGAACCCAACTTTCTTTTTATAAGTTATAACAACATATACTTTTTTTTTTTTTTTTGGAACGCAAGTTATAACAACATATACAAATAAGAAAATCAATGTGTAAAAGACATGATGGGAAAGTGAGAGAAAGGAGAAAGTCAAAGATAAGAAAGTTTCATAGGAGAAAACAGTAGGGCAACATTTACTTTTACTTTCCTCTACCACAAAGCAAACAAAAACTCTCTATTTGAGTGATTACTGTAAAGATTATTTACATTAATGACAAAAAGCTAGGTGCAAATTAAGAATAACAGCGCAAAATAATATGTGCGATTGTTTCGACCTTATACGGAAATTCATGTTATAACTATTTTTTTTTTGTAAATGATAAAGATTGAGTAAAGAATTATAACTATTTAAAAGCACACGACTTTTCAATGTAACATATATTTCTTTGTTAGATTCTTATTTAGAAAGAAGAAAAGAGTCTGGTATTTTGAGTTCAAAATTAGTTTGTTATGACGTAAAAAATAAATCCAATGTCTATATTAAATAGTTATATCTTAAAATAAAAAAATATTAAAGATAAAAGCATAACTAAATGAATATATTAAGTTATTTTAATGTTAACTACATAATTAAAATCTAATATATAAAACGAAAATTAAATCGGTGTGTTAGAATTATCAACTATTATATGATAACTCTTTCTCACTCTTTTCAGTTTTTACTTTTTGTTAAAAACATTTTACATTGTTGAGATATTTGTTAAAACGCTCAAGACAAAAGCTCTTCTTTAAAGCTTGTCTTCTTATAAAGTAATGAAAATCATGCTTCAGATATGACAATCTCTCTGTCAATCCCCAGAATCATTCCTATTATTATCACACGAGATAACATTTTGCAAGTTAATGACTTAATTACAAAGTATATATGGATATAGCCAAAGAGAAAAAAAAAACAATCAAAGTAGATTAAGGTATATAGGGACTCATTACCCTTTTTACATTCCTACAAATAATAAACTGATGTTTCAGTTACCAGAAATCTATTTCAACAATCTGAGTTTGGAACGTCATGGCTAAGTGAAGGAGCCCGCTACTGTGTTTGCAAGATAAGAGACTGATCAATTAGAGAGGAGACAAGAGCATGGTCCGCTCAACTCAAGGTGCAAATGCTAGGGTCCATTCCCATTTCCCTTTGATAAACTAGAACAACTTTTTTTATTATAGAGATTCTTATACATTTGAGCTAACCCGGTGGACAGAGGAAGTACTAACAACTAAAGTAGGGCTGCTACAAAGAAGGTGGGGACGACCAACTGTGTGTGTGTTTTTCTTTTTAATGTGCTTAAGTGTTATCTCTTTCTTAATTTTTATGAGAGAGAGAGAGAGAGAGGTGAGTAGGATACTCAAGGACCCAACAATGCTGCATTACAAAGGACAACCATTAGACATGGGTTGTTGTCGCAAATAGTAGTTCCAATTTAAATCCTCTCATTGATGCACTATAACCTGTTCATGCTTTTTATTTCCTGTCTCTGGCATTATTAGGTGGAGGAGGAAAGAGAGATTGTTCTCTTACATAATCACACTAGAAACTGGGGGGCATACATGATCTCAGTAGATCTGTTTTTTCTCTTGATTTTTCTTAGAAAAGGACACTACTCCATCCCCAGTTAATGACGATGAGTGCATGTCCTCACTGTTTAAGTATGGGGTTTATGCCATTAAATATTAGAGTCTCTAAATATTATTATGAGAAAGGGACAAAAGAGAGCATGAGGAAAAGTCTTTAAGTCACCAAGAATCATGTAACATATGCCACAAAAGCTCAGGCAGGCTCATTTATAGCAACCAGTCTCATACATTACCTATCTATTTTTGCGTCTCAGCTGGAGCTGGTAATAGTTTAATATGCAATCTATGAAAACAGTTTTTTTTTTCGTGCCACTTTAAACATCTATTGTGGCTAACATGGAAACGCATTGGATGTAACTGGATCGGTGGATCCGTCATAACCTCAACAAACATAACGATATTTTTCTGTTCAGTAATTCGGTTAGCTTTGGTCTTTTAACCGATGGACTATTACAGTTTGAAAATAATTTATGATATAAACAGTGTTAAAAATAGAAAATAATGACACTAAATAAAGATGCTGAAAGTTCTAGAGATTCCAAAACAGAGAGGAGCAACACATGTGCAGTTTCCCAAGTCAACTCGATGCAACTTCTAAACTGTTACTTGAAAAGAAAGGAAATGAAGGAAATCCTTTTTTCTTTCTTATTCACAGGCACTGGTGTTTAATCAAGGATTTCAGAGTGCAAAACTATATATTTTTTTCAAAGTGCAGAACTATTTCGTTGCATTATGGCCTAATAGAGTATCTAGGAGTTTCAAATCTCCAATCATAGGATTTCCACTCATTCTATAATTAGGTGTGTGTGTATGTATATGAATACCTGATTTGATATATGTGACAACCTAAGAACAACGATAGCATGTGACACGAATTAAAGTTGCTAAAATTAGGTGATGGTTTGTGGGCAAATTGCACATATAGTAGTTTTCCACTTCAGAAAGTATAACAAATTTGACTTATATGAATTAACATTTACCCTCTCCGTTTTTTAATACTGATACTTTGTTCCAGATTACATAATACATAATATATAGTAGTTTTCCACTCCAGAAAGTATGACAATTTTGAGTTATGAATTAACACTTACTATCTCCGTTTTTAATACTGATACTTTGCTCCAGGCTACATAATATTTTGAATTTTCAATATAACATTTATTAATTTTTATGTTATAGCATGTCTTGGTGATGACTGATGAGCTTGTTGGAAGCTTATTTTTCATGGTTAGAGTCTCCTAACGAGCTTTAAAATATCTTCAATATATAATTAATTCACAGTGACGTCATGGGTTGAAAGTTGTGAAGATATGTTAGCACAAAAACATTGCACAGTAATTAGATAATTTGCTTCATAAAATCAAGAAAAAGATCCAACGAAAGCTTCAAATGTGAGACTTCTAGGTTGTTATTCTCTTCTCTTTATTCACTTAGTAGATTCTCGTAAGAAAAAGACAATTGAAATGAATGTGTATGGGGTTATAATGGATGTCTTACTTGTACCATACGGAATGGTCTCTAAAATGCTATTGGGAGATGGTTCCTATCATGGAAACTGGTCAGCCAAAAGATCCAACGAAAGCTCGTTCGTACTGTACGATGCACCTCAATAGTCGCTTGGTCTCATACGAGGAAAGGAGAATTCATACACCAATCACCATGGCCATATATAGAGGCATATACTTTCTGGTACAATGTCACATGTTTTACGTAAAAGAGAAAAAACTTTCGACTCTATAATTGCAACAACAACCGTTCATTTATTTGGTATAAAACTTTGGTTATCTTTTCATCTACAAAGTAATGTCTAGTAGGACTAATTAGTTTCAAGTGAAGTCCCTTCATGCTTTGGTACGAACAATTGAAGTTCTGAAACATTAAAAGCAGAGAAATAATTCATTTATAAAAGGGACTTGCTTTTAAAGATGGACGTCAATCACTTTGTATTGAGTATCTTTTGTAATTGCAGGTGTAAAAGAGCAGTAATAACTCATAAAATAAACATAGAATCACGGAATCTAGTTAAGTTAACACCAGTTATATTCAATTAGGCAAATTTTCTCCTTGCATGCTAAGACGTTTCATAGATCTCCTCTGTTTCTTCGAGTGTAACTTGGTCTTGTATAAGTGACTCCCATAGAATGATGTGTAGTTTCACTTGGTCATGTTTCATACTTCCCTAATGTTACGTTTGACATCTTATACCGATTTGAGGGGATGAAAAGTATATTGATAGATGGAAAATATATAATATTTTTGCAAGCAAGATGATGAGCTTAATTACGGGTTCACCCAACCAAACCAATGATAAGAGAAGACCTCGCATTATTTCACTAACAATGGAAGGTTACAAGCTTACACAATGCTACTTTGTTTTCACACCAAACTGAAGAGAGATTAACTGACTAATGAACTCCGGTTGATTAATACAAATTTGCAATGATGGTCTTGTTTTGATCTAACGAAGCTCGTGAGCTGGACGTGAGGGCTTTTCTTTCTGACTTGTAAGTGAGAACCCTCCCAACGGGTCAGAAGCTCTACCACAATACTATTTAGAATTTGCTTACGTCTTTCTATAAATTTTACTTAAATTTGTGAAAACAATAGAAAGTAGAAAAGCAACATCATTCAAATAAGGTTGCAGAGTGATGAATAGCATTAGCCATTAGGGTTTTCAGAGTACAGGGAATTGGTAATAAAGACGACGAATGGGAGAGAAGAGAGTACGGACGAGAAGTCAGTTTAGTACGTACTCTCGTTCTGTTTCAGCGTTAAAACACTAGTTTCTGTTTAGGATTTACAGTGTGCGTCAGATAGGTAGACCACAATTACTACCACCATACTGTAAGAAGAAATTCTTCTTTTCTTTTTTTTTTTTTTTGCAAAAGATTCAAAATTTACATATACAAAATATGCATTAAAATGCATTGTATTGCATGTAAATACGTCAAGGAGACTTTTAGAGAAAAGTTAAGTCAATGAAATGAAAAAACTAGAAACTTAGCAGACAAGACAACTCCTAGTAAATGCCATGACACTGCAGCTCTGCAATACTTCGCACATCCAATGATCCATAAACGTTTGGAACATGTGTGTGACCATGTTTGTAATTCAAAAAAAACATGTGACCATGTTTGTAAAACTACCTATTCATCACTACACACACATCCGATGAGACAGAGGTTACTACACTATTCATAAAAAATATTGGGAAATTGGGCTATATAACCACAAAAAAAAACTTAATTTACTATCTGACTATTTTCCCTAACGGATCTATAGACCGGATCTATAGACGTCGTTAATTTTACATAATAATTCAGTTTTACCCTTTCTCTCCACCGATTAAACCTGCAGGCACATAAATAATTTTATTTTATTTAGTAGGCATAAAATTGTATAACGTGTCTTATCTTCCTCCATATTTTATTTACTTCTTTTGATACCTTCATAGAAGTTGAAAGATTACTGTCAAAGAGTTGAGAAGTCTGTCGCCTCCGCCTGCTTCTCTTGTGTTTATGATATCTCCGTCATTGTGTTACCCTAACGGATCTATTCTTTGCACTTCCACTTGTAATCTGCTTCTTAAATTAGCTCATAGTCGACGGTGTTAACCCCCCAGTAGCACCTCCCAATAACCCAAGTCTATTCCACTTCAAACAGTTTTTTTTTTTGCTGATTTGGTATCTTGACTCTGAAATTTCATTAACGGTGTGCTTCGACGTTGAGCCCTTTTTTTGATGTGTGGTACTATACTATCTCATCTTTGAATAGTCCATTCTATTTTGTGTATTTGCTATCTTCCAACTATTTTCCTAGAATAGTGTATGTATTTGCTCATCTTTTTAATGATTCCATACTATGTATATTACGGTACAATATATTTGTGCATATTATATAAATTCTATTTGGGTTTATAGATCACTGATTAGTGTTTAGATTTTGTAAGTCGGATATTTTTTGGGTGTTTAGTATTTACATAATACCAATTAATAGAAATGGAGTAAACTGCTCTTCTATACTATTTATAAAGGTTCCATACTATGTATAACACAATACAATAAATATGCAGCATATGATATAAATTCTATTTGGGTTTATATATCACGATATATCATTGTACAAGTTTTGCATACTCTCTCAGGCACGCTTTTCTAGACAGTTAAACTAAACCAGGAAACAGTTCTCCCACGGTTTCTCTTAACCGGTTTTTCCTCTTTTAGCTCAACTTCTAATCACTGACCCAGTCTGACATTCTCCACCAACCCGGTTTCCTTTCCCCTTTTAGTCGTTTTTTCAAATCAGGAAACCGCTAGAGGCGAATTTTCCCGGGTTCCACCCCCGACTTTGGTCGGAGGGTCCAGTCTACCGCCGGAGCTCCTCCCTACCATCATCAAGGCATGACAGGGACCGCTCACCTCTACTCACCGGGAAGAAATGCGACTCCCCACCTGCAGGAACTCTCCACGCTAGTCTAGAAGAGACTCTTGAGAATACACAAACAAGCTACTGCGGCTACAACTACAGCTAAGCAACGAAATCCCACACAGCTACTAGAAAACAGGCGGCAAGCTTCTACACTCAGCAACCATCCTTCCAGAAACAGAGTGGACAACAATGGCAAGGCGCTTCTCATACGCTGAGAAAGGCAAAGGAATCGACAGACATCAAGGAAAAGCTCCTCTTCTTCGCATCAGGGCTCCAGAGATCGACACTACTCAGGCAATCCGAGATAACGAACTCACCCTTATCGGACGACTGACCAACCCTAAGGAACAACTCATCTGGAAGTTAATCCCTTTCCTTTCAAGAAGATGGAGCGCTAAAGGAGCAGTATCTTGTTCCGATCTAGGTCAGGGTTGTTTCCAAGTAAGATTTGAAAGTAAGGAAGACCTCAACTATGTTCTGGAGCACAGACCATACCATTATGCAAGATGGATGGTTATAATCCAACAGTGGGAACCAGTTATCTCTCCAACCTACCCTTCAAAAATTCCCTTCTGGATAAAACTAAAGGGACTGCCTCTCCACTATTGGAGACATGAGATGCTAGACAGAATCGGTAGGGAACTAGGGCGACTTGATGAGATTGACCTGTCCCCTATGGCGGCTCGAATCAGAGTCACAATTGACGGTATGAATCCGTTGATCAAAGAAACAATAGTGGAATTTTCTTCAGGCGAGGAAACTATTGTCTCTCTTGATTATGAAAAGCTAGCAAACCACTGCCAGCTCTGCAACAGCTTATTCCACGAAGAACACCAATGTCAAAGCCAAAGCGACCAAGAGTCTTCCCACAGAGGAGCAGCAAACCAACACGAGCCACAAAATGGGAAACAACTACATCTACCGGGTCCTCCACCTGCAGTAACTCACCAACACTACAGTCGACAGAGAGGCCAGTCAGGGAAGGAAAAACACCAGGAGTTTCAGAGCCGAAAGAACTTCAGCGAACGACTAGACCGATATGGGAGACCATTTGGTCTGAGACCCTCGGCGAATAACAATGGGAATATTTGGAAAAAGAAGTCTGAGACCCACGCAAAGGTCTACGAAGATGAAGGAACCCCATTGGAAAGGGGGAGATCCCCTGCTGACTCCCACTCCTACCGCAGAGACAGAAGAAGTTCCCCAAGAGAGAGAGTTGATACAGCTGATTTTAATCTACAGAACTCTAACTTGCGGGTTGATTCTCGTCGTCGGTCCTTAACGTTCGGTCAAAAACCAAAAGAGGCGCAGCTGGTATGGAAAGAAAAGGTTAATCCCAGTGAGGAGGGTCCGGTCAATACTCCTTTTACGACACCAAGGCAAATCCCGGAGATACAGTCAAAGGAAGTGCAGCTCCTCCATGAAACTATCATGACAGACCTACAGAATGTAACACAAAAATATGTCAATGTTCCTGATCCAGTGGAAAGTGCAGCAAGAAGGCAAAGAGTACTCGAAGGGGAAGCAAACGACCTTATGGCAAGGACTGCGGCTACAATGCTAGAGAACGCCTTAACTAAAGGGAATCAACTAACCAGTAATCATGCTTTCTATGCCGAGCTGGAGAAATCAGGGGAATCACTACCACAGAATGAGAGGCAGGAGATACAAGAATCACCGGCACTGGAACCCCAGCTGGGGGTTTTGGACCTGCAACATCACCAATCTCAGCAACCGAAAAAACGAGGTAGACCCCCTGGAAGGACGACGACTAATCCTCGACGGACTCAACTAGCGGGAGCAGGATCAAAAAAGAGGAAAGTTGTTATCCAAAACTCGCCACACCAGAGGCGATCATACTCTACTCTTAACAACTTGGAAGTAAGCCCGGTGAACAAACGACACTCTCAGCGTAGAAAACCCCAAGCCCCAAAGCCGCCAACAAGGAAAACAGCGATAATGGGGGAGGGGACTTCAAAATCGACAAAGGCTAAGAAGAGAGGAGAGAGCAACGGTACGAAGCAGAGCTCAGCGGATTTTCACAGTCCGCACAGCTCTCTTCCTTAAAGATTCTGAGCTGGAACTGTTGTGGGCTGGGGAATCCCATAACAGTTCAAAGATTGCGGGAACTGAAGAGAGATTTTGATCCCGACATCTTGTTCCTCATGGAAACAAAAAATCCCCCGGAGGTGGTGAATAATAAACTTGCTGATCTAAACTTTGCTTCGAAAGTTCATGTACCACCTCACACTCCTGGAGGAGGAGGTTTAACCTTGTTATGGAATTCATCTATAAAACTTCAAGTTCTCTATTTGTGCGACAACTTCATTGATACTGAAATCATGTATAAGAACAAGAGTTTTTACGCGACATTCACTTA
The DNA here is from genome assembly GCA_932364175.1 of Eruca vesicaria subsp. sativa. NCBI lineage: Eukaryota > Viridiplantae > Streptophyta > Magnoliopsida > Brassicales > Brassicaceae > Eruca > Eruca vesicaria. The sequence continues at coordinate 349,039 of CAKOAT010630709.1, forward strand.
TGGAGCCCCGGAGCAGGCACATCGTAGGGAAGTCCTACGGAAACTCACAGAGATAGGAATGAGTAGAAACGGCCCTTGGTACCTGACTGGTGACTTCAACGATATCATCGACAATTCTGAAAAAGAAGGTGGACCAGCCAGGGCGGAGGGTACTTTCATTGACTTCAGAACCTTCATGTCTCAGTGCGATTTATATGATTTACGACACTCGGGAATTTTCCTCTCTTGGAGGGGAGTGAGGCATTCACATACAGTTCATTGCCGGCTGGATAGAGCTCTGTCTAACAGCTTATGGGCAGAAATTTTTCCATCAGGACGCTGCTCTTACCTAAATTTCGGAGGATCGGATCATAGGCCAGTCATTACCTTCTTAGAACCAGACACGAGAAAAAAGAAAGGTCTCTTCCGCTATGACAGGAGACTTGGTAAAAACGAGGAAGTGAAGAAACTCATTGCAAAAGCTTGGCTGGAAAATGGAGATTCAGTGGAGAGTAAAATTGCAGCATGTCGATCAGCAATATCTAAATGGAACCGCGACCATCATGTAAACAGCCAACGGCAAATTAACCAAGAAAAAGCCAACCTGGAGGCGGCAATGGCTAGTCATTCCCCAAATGAAGCTCTGATAACGGACATCAATGCCCGACTGAGGAAAGCTTATACAGAGGAAGAAGAATTCTGGCGGCAGCGGAGCCGGACCCTTTGGCTCGCTTTAGGTGATCGAAACACTGGTTTCTTTCATGCTACGACGCGACAACGATATGCAATTAACAAGTTCTCGGTGATAGAAGATAACCATGGAAACGCAGTGTTCGAGGAGCAAGAAATTATGCAAGTAATCTCTGATTATTTTCACAATCTCTTTAAGTCCAGCAACACTGACGCTACTGAGATCGTAGAGGAAGCGATATTTCCATCAATCACCGACGAGCAGAATGAGGAGTTCTCGGCAATACCTTCTGATGACGAAATCAAAGCAGCAATATTCTCCGTCCACCCCGATAAGGCACCGGGACCTGACGGGTTTTCAGCAGGCTTCTTTCGAACAAATTGGTGTACTGTTGGACCGGCAGTAATTAGAGAGATCAAGACATTCTTCATTACAGGGACACTGCCAAGCAACATCAACCACACTCACATCCGGCTAATCCCAAAAATACTGTCACCAAAAGTAGTCTCGGACTACCGACCAATAGCCTTGACCAATGTCTACTACAAAATCATTTCTAAGATCATCACCAGACGGCTTCAACCTATACTGGATGCGATTATCTCAGAAAATCAGTCGGCCTTTGTACCAGGACGAGCAATCGCGGACAATGTGATGATTACACACGAAACGCTTCACTTTCTGAAGAGATCGGGAGCTGTAAAACACTGTGCTATGGCAGTGAAGACTGATATGAGCAAAGCTTACGATCGGCTAGAATGGAACTTCATTGAAGCGGTGTTAAAAAGATTTGGGCTCAACGAGGTTTTTTGCCAGCGAATAATGAGTTGTATCACCTCTGTGACGTATTCGGTATTGTTCAATGGGGAGGCGCAGGGTTATATTGTACCAGAACGGGGGATAAGACAAGGCGATCCCCTATCACCCTATATATTCATCTTATGCAGCCAGGTTCTGTCTGGTCTATGCTCGGTGGCACAGCACAAAGGAACCCTTGCTGGGGTCAGAGTGGCTCGAGGCAGCCCGAGGATCAACCATCTCCTCTTCGCCGACGACACGATGTTCTTTGCTAAGACATCGCAGAGAAGCGTGGATACTCTAAAGGAGATTTTGATCAAATATGAGAGAGCATCGGGTCAAATGATCAGCACTCCGAAATCCTCTATCACATTCTCCAGGAAGACTCCACCAGACGTTAAAACCAGAGTTCAAAACAGTTTGGGGATTACTAAAGAAGGTGGAATGGGTAAATATCTAGGGCTCCCCGAACACTTCGGACGGAAGAAAAAAGATCTCTTCACGTCAATTGTCGATCGTATCCGACAGAAGGCGGCAAATTGGAGCACCAAGAAATTGTCAAGTGCGGGGAAGTTGATAATGCTCAAGTCGGTTTTGTCACCTATTCCGTCGTATGCTATGACTTGCTTTAAACTTCCTCTTAGTCTTATCAAGCGGATCCAGTCAGCCCTCACCCGGTTTTGGTGGGATGCAAACCCTGAGGAGCGTAAGATGTGCTGGGTCGCTTTCTCGGAACTGGCGAAATCAAAAGGAGAGGGTGGTTTAGGATTGCGTGATATTGAGACCTTTAATGTGGCGTTACTTGCTAAGCAGAGTTGGAGAATTGCCACCAAACCGGACTGTTTACTGGCCAGAGTACTACTGGGCAAATATTGCAATCACCAATCTTTTCTCCAAGTTCCAGCCTCGGCGTCGATATCACACGGGTGGAGGAGTATCTTATGCGGTCGTGATTTACTCTNTTAGGATTGCGTGATATTGAGACCTTTAATGTGGCGTTACTTGCTAAGCAGAGTTGGAGAATTGCCACCAAACCGGACTGTTTACTGGCCAGAGTACTACTGGGCAAATATTGCAATCACCAATCTTTTCTCCAAGTTCCAGCCTCGGCGTCGATATCACACGGGTGGAGGAGTATCTTATGCGGTCGTGATTTACTCTTGGAGAACCTAGGGGTAGCAATAGGCAATGGACGAGATACCAGGCTGTGGGATGACCCTTGGCTGTCATCATCGACTCCAACTCGCCCCTTGGGACCAGCTACTCTCCATACAAAAGACTGGAGAGTCTCCGACCTCATCAACCCAGCCACAGGGGATTGGAAGCGCGACTTAATTGAGAAGATCCTACCTGACGCTGCGCCACAAATCTTGTGCATCAAACCGAGTAAGCGTGGAAAACAGGACGAGTTATCTTGGCTCCCAACAAAGGATGGAGTGTTCACCACAAAAACAGGTTACTATACAGGAATAGCAATGAAAGAATCGGTGCATTTTAGTAGGCCTCAACAACAGCTTGTCAACTGGAATTCCGACATCTGGAATGGAGACTTCTCACCGAAACTAAGAGTCTTCCTCTGGAAAATTGTCAAAGGAGCTTTGCCGCTGGGAGAGAATCTTCAGAAGAGAGGACTTACAGCAAATACAAACTGCATCCACTGTGGCGTCCGCGAAACAGCATCCCACCTCTTCTTACAATGTAGCTTCGCAAAGAAAATATGGAAGTTAGCACCGTTTCTCCATTCCGAAGTCATTAGTGCTGCACCAAACTTTGAGAAAGCCCTGAAAGATTCAAAACATCTCATCACACTACCACCACATGGGCTGACGGGTGGACCTCTGTTTCCTTGGATTTGCTGGACTATATGGACTTCAAGAAACCATCTAATCTTTGAAAACAGAGCGTCCACTGCGGAAGATACTTGTTTGAGAGCAATCAAATTGGCACGTGAGTGGCAGGAGGCGCAAAGGAAATTAGAAACACATGAGCAAAATCCAGCGATTTTGAGAGCCACGACGAGGACACCATATCCCCCCCTGGAACTGAGGAATTCCATCTGTGTGCACACTGATGCGGCATGGAAGGAAGGAACAAATATGGCGGGTCTCGGATGGATCTTCTCGGCACCTTCAGGAAGCGTTTTGTCTTCGGGAAGTAGAGTTGAGCTGTTCGTATCATCTCCACTCATGGCGGAAGGTTTGGCGATTCGAGAAGCTTTGGTTCAGGCCAGTAAGAAGAATTACTCCAACCTTTTAGTGAAATCAGACGCTCAGACTTTGGTCAGAGCTATCAACGACAAGAACCCACCAAAGGAACTGTTTGGAATCATCCACGATATTCTTAGCATGTCTCTTGAGTTCTCTGTTATCTCCTTTGTTTTTATTTCTCGCTCAAAAAACTCAGCTGCAGATGCCCTTGCGAAAAGCGCTCTGTATGCACCGTCTCTGCTTTCAGGTTAACTTTGGTTTAAAATTTAATAGAATGCCGTTCAAAAAAAAAAAAATGAAATTTATATATATTACCTGTTGGAAAATTTGAGATGATGTCCATGTGCCATGAAAATAATCTTATCATACATTAATACGAATTTAGAATCTGATTTGGGAATTTTCATCAACAATAAAGAGCCTAAACTTCTTAATATAGCATTTATTAAAAACTAGATTTTCTGTAGGGGTTAACCCACATATTTTGAAAAAAA
>CAKOAT010630709.1:353844-384733 GCA_932364175.1 Eruca vesicaria subsp. sativa
AGACCTTAGGTGTTCATGTTTCTCTAGAAAAAAGAATTTATTTTATAGGGGTTTGTCCACTGATTAAGTGGTATATGAAATTTATATATATTACCTGTTGGAAAATTTGAGATGATGTCCATGTGCCATGAAAATAATCTTAACATACATTAATACAAATTTAGAATCTGATTTGGGAATTTTCATCAACAATAAAGGGCCTAAACTTCTTAATATAGCATTTATCAAAAAACTAGATTTTCTGTAAGGGTTAACCCACATATTTTGAGAAAAATTTGAAAAAATGAAAATTTTATTTTATTGCATATTTTCATCATTCACTGAAATTGTAAGAAGGTTAAAGAGGTTTGAGACCTTAGGTGTTCATATTTCTCTAGAAAATAGAATTTGTATTATAGAGGGTTTGTCCACTGATTAAGTGGTATATGAAATTTATATATATTACCTGTTGGAAAATTTGAGATGATGTCCATGTGCCATGAAAATAATCTTAACATACATTAATACAAATTTAGAATCTGATTTGGGAATTTTCATCAACAATAAAGAGTCTAAACTTCTTAATATAGCATTTATCAAAAAACTAGATTTTCTGTAGGGGTTAACCCACATATTTTGAGAAAAATTTGAAAAAATGAAAATTTTATTTTAATGCATATTTTCATCATTCACTGACATTGTATGAAGGTTAAAGAGGTTTGAGACCTTAGGTGTTCATATTTCTCTAGAAAATAGAATTTGTTTTATAGAGGGTTTGTCCACTAATTAAGTGGTATATGAAATATCAATACATTACGTGTTGGAAAATTTGAGATGATGTTCATGTGCCATAAAAATAATTTTAAAATACATTAATACAAATTTAGAATCTGATTTGGGAATTTTCATCAACAATAAAGAGCCTAAACTTCTTAATATAGCATTTATCAAAAAACTAGATTTTCTGTAGGGGTTAACCCACATATTTTGAGAAAAATTTGAAAATATGCAAATTTTATTTTAATGCATATTTTCATCATTCACTGACATTGTATGAAGGTTAAAGAGGTTTGAGACCTTAGGTGTTCATATTTCTCTAGAAAATAGAATTTGTTTTATAGAGGGTTTGTCCACTGATTAAGTGGTATATGAAATATAGATAAATTACGTGTTGGAAAATTTGAGATGATGTCCATGTGCCATGAAAATAATCTTATCATACATTAATACAAATTTAGAATCTGATTTGGGAATTTTCATCAACAATAAAGAGCCTTAACTTCTTAATATAGCATTTATTAAAAACTAGATTTTCTGTAGAGGTTAACCCACATATTTTGAGAATAATTTGAAAAAATGAAAATTTTATATTAATTCATATTTTCATCATTCACTGACATTGTATGAAGGTTGAAGAGGTTTGAGACCTTAGGTGTTCATGTTTCTCTAGAAAACAAAATTTATTTTATAGGGATTTGTCCACTGATTAAGTGGTATATGAAATTTATATATATTACATGTTGGAAAATTTGAGATGATGTCCATGTGCCATGAAAATAATCTTAAAATACATTAATACAAATTTAGAATCTGATTTGAGAATTTTCATCAACAATAAAGAGCCTAAACTTCTTAATATAGCATTTATCAAAAAACTAGAATATGTGTAGGGGTTAACCCACATATTTTGAGAAAAATTTGAAAAAATGAAAATTTTATTTTAATGCATATTTTCATCATTCACTGAAATTGTATGAAGGTTAAAGAGATTTGAGACCTTAGGTGTTCATATTTCTCTAGAAAATAGAATTTGTTTTATAGAGGGTTTGTCCACTGATTACGTGATATATGAAATATAAATAAATTACGTGTTGGAAAATTTGAGATGATGTCCATGTGCCATAAAAATAATTTTAAAATACATTAATACAAATTTAGAATCTGATTTGGGAATTTCATCAACAATAAAGAGCCTAAACTTCTTAATATAGCATTTATCAAAAAACTAGATTTTATGTAGGGGTTAACCCACATATTTTGAGAAAAATTTGAAAAAACGAAAATTTTATTTTAATGCATATTTTCATCATTCACTGACATTGTATGAAGGTTAAAGAGGTTTGAGACCTTAGGTGTTCATATTTCTCTAGAAAATAGAATTTGTTTTATAGAGGGTTTGTCCACTGATTAAGTGGTATATGAAATATAAATAAATTACGTGTTGGAAAATTTGAGATGATGTCCATGTGCTATAAAAATAATTTTAAAATACATTAATACAAATTTAGAATGTGATTAAGTCATTTTCATTAACAATAAAGAGCCTAAACTTCTTAATATAGCATTTATCAAAAACTAGATTTTCTATTGGGGTTAACACACATATTTTGAGAAAAATTAGAAAAAATGAAAAATTTATTTTAATGCATATTTTCATCATTCACTGACATTGTATGAAGCTTAAAGAGGTTTGAGACCTTAGGTGTTCATGTTTCTCTAGAAAAAAAAAAAGAATTTATTTTATAGGGGTTTGTCCACTGATTAAGTGGTATATGAAATTTATATATATTACCTATTGGAAAATTTGAGATGTTGTCCATGTGCCATGAAAATAATCTTAACATACATTAATACAAATTTAGAATCTGATTTGGGAATTTTCATCAACAATAAAGAGCCTAAACTTCTTAATATAGCATTTATCAAAAAACTAGATTTTCTGTAGGGGGGTTAACCCACATATTTTGAGAAAAATTTGAAAAATGAAAAATTTATTTTAATGCATATTTTCATCATTCACTGACATTGTATGAAGGTTAAAGAGGTTTGAGACCTTAGGTGTTCATATTTCTCTAGAAAATAGAATTTGTTTTATAGAGGGTTTGTCCACTGATTAAGTGGTATGTGAAATATAAATAAATTACGTGTTGGAAAATTTGAGATGATGTCCATGTGCCATAAAAATAATTTTAAAATACATTAATACAAATTTAGAATGTGATTAAGTAATTTTCATTAACAATAAAGAGCCAAATCTTCTTAATATAGCATTTATCAAAAAACTAGATTTTCTATAGGGGTTAACACACATATTTTGAGAAAAATTAAAAAAAAATGAAAATTTTATTTTAATGCATATTTTCATCATTCACTGACATTGTATGAAGGTTAAAGAGGTTTAAGCATGTTTCTCCAAAAAATAGAATTTATTTTATAGGGGCTTTGTCCACTGATTAAGTGGTATATGCAATTTATATATATTACATGTTGGAAAATTTGAGATGATGTCCATGTGCCATGAAAATAATCTTATCATACATTAATACAAATTTAGAATCTGATTTGGGAATTTTCATCAACAATAAAGAGCCTAAACTTCTTAATATAGCATTTATTAAAAACTAGATTTTCTGTAGGGGTTAACCCACATATTTTGAAAAAAATTTGAAAAAATGAAAATTTTATATTAATTCATATATTCATCATTCACTGACATAGTATGAAGGTTAAAGAGGTTTTAGACCTTAGGTGTTCATGTTTCTCCAGAAAATAGAATTTGTTTTATAAGTGGTTTGTCCACTGATTAAGTGGTATATGAAATTTATATATATTACCTGTTGGAAAATTTGAGATGCTGTCCATGTGCCATAAAANTAACAATAAAGAGCCTAAACTTCTTAATATAGCATTTATCAAAAAACTAGATTTTCTATAGGGGTTAACACACATATTTTGAGAAAAATTAGAAAAAATGAAAATTTTATTTTAATGCATATTTTCATCATTCACTGACATTGTATGAAGCTTAAAGAGGTTTGAGACCTTAGGTGTTCATGTTTCTCTAGAAAAAAAATTTTATTTTATAGGGGTTTGTCCATTGATTAAGTGGTATATGAAATTTATATATATTACCTGTTGGAAAATTGCCATGAAAATAATCTTAACATACATTAATACAAATTTAGAATCAGATTTGGGAATTTTCATCAACAATAAAGGGCATAAACTTCTTAATATAGCATTTATCAAAAAACTAGATTTTCTGTGGGTAACCCACATATTTTGAGAAAAATTTCAAAAAAATGAAAATTTTATTTTAATGCATATTTTCATCATTCACTGAAATTGTATGAAGGTTAAAGAGGTTTGAGACCTTAGGTGTTCATATTTCTCTAGAAAATAGAATTTGTATTATAGAGGGTTTGTCCACTGATTATGTGGTATATGAAATATAAATAAATTACGTGTTGGAAAATTTTAGATGATGTCCATGTGCCATAAAAATAATTTTAAAATACATTAATACAAATTTAGAATCTGATTTGGGAGTTTTCATCAACAATAAAGAGCCTAAACTTCTTAATATAGCATTTATCAAAAAACTAGATTTTATGTAGGGGTTAACACACATATTTTGAGAAAAATTTGAAAAAATGAAAATTTTATTTTAATGCATATTTTCATCATTCACTGACATTGTATGAAGGTTAAAGAGGTTTGAGACCTTAGGTGTTCATATTTCTCTAGAAAATAGAATTTGTTTTATAGAGGGTTTGTCCACTGATTAAGTGGTATATGAAATATAAATAAATTACGTGTTGAAAATTTTGAGATGATGTCCATGTGTCATAAAAATAATTTTAAAATACATTAATACAAATTTAGAATGTGATTAAGTAATTTTCATTAACAATAAAGAGTCTAAACTTCTTAATATAGCATTTATCAAAAAACTAGATTTTCTATAGGGGTTAACACACATATTTTGATTTTAATGTGTATTTTCATCATTCACTGACATTGTATGAAGGTTAAAGAGGTTTGAGACCTTAGGTGTTCATATTTCTCTAGAAAATAGAATTTGTTTTATAGAGGGTTTGTCCACTGATTAAGTGGTATATGAAATATAAATAAATTACGTGTTGGAAAATTTGAGATGATGTCCATGTGCCATAAAAATAATTTTAAAATACATTAANTATTTTCATCATTCACTGACATTGTATGAAGGTTAAAGAGGTTTGAGACCTTAGGTGTTCATATTTCTCTAGAAAATAGAATTTGTTTTATAGAGGGTTTGTCCACTGATTAAGTGGTATATGAAATATAAATAAATTACGTGTTGGAAAATTTGAGATGATGTCCATGTGCCATAAAAATAATTTTAAAATACATTAATACAAATTTAGAATGTGATTAGGTAATTTTCATCAACAATAAAGAGCCTAAACTTCTTACTATAGCATTGATCCAAAAACTAGATTTTCTGTAGGGGTTAACCCACATATTTTGAGAAAAATTAGAAAAAATGAAAGTTTTGTTTTAATGCATATTTTCATCATTCACTGACATAGTATGAAGGTTAAAGAGGTTTGAGCATGTTTCTCCAGAAAATAGAATTTATTTTATAGGTGGTCACTGATTAAGTGGTATATGCAATTTATATATATTACCTGATGGAAAATTTGAGATGATGTCCATGTGCCATGGAAATAATTTTATCATACATGAATACAAATTTATAATGTGATTTGGTAATTTTCATCAACAATAAAGAGCCTAAACTTCTTAATATAGCATTTATCAAAAGGCTAAACTTTATACTATGTCAGTGAATGATGTAAATATGCATTAAAACAAATTTTCATATTTTTTAGTTTTCTCGAAATATGTGGATTAACCCCTACAAAAAATCAATTATTTGGATAAATGATTTATTAAAAAAATTCGGCTCTTTATTGTTGATGAAAATTACCCAATCACATTCTAAATTGTTTTAATGCATGTTAAAATTATTTTCATGGTACATGGACATCATTTCATATTTTCCAACAGTTAATTTATTTTAATTTCATGTACCACTTAATCAATGGCCAAACCCCCTATAAACAAAATTCTATTTTCTGGAGAAACATGAACACCTAAGGTCTCAACCCTATTTAACATTCATACTATGTCAGCGAATGATGCAAATATGCATTAAAACAAAAAAAAAAATGATATTTTTTAAATTTTTTCGAAATATGTGGGTTAACCCTTACAGAAAATCGAGTTTTTTGATAAATACTTTATTAAAAAGTTTAGGCTATTTATTGTTGATGAAAATTACCCAATCAGATTCTAAATTTGTATTAATGTATGTTAAAATTATTCTTAATCAGTGGACAAACCCATATAAAGAAAATTATATTTTCTAGAGAAACATGAACACCTAAGGTCTCAAACCTCTTTAACCTTCATACTATGTCAATGAATGATGCAATTATGCTTTAAAACAAAATTTTCATATTTATTTATTTTTCTCGAAATATGTGGGTTAACCCTTACAGAAAATCGACTTTCTGGATAAATGATTTATTATAAAATTTAGGCTCTTTATCGTTGATGAAAATTACCCAATCACATTCTAAATTTTATATTAGTGTATGTTAAAGTTATTTTCATGTTAAATTTTAGGTGTTCATGTTTCTCCGGCAAATAGAATTCTTTTCGATTTACATGGTATATGAAGCTTTATTAAATTGCTCGTTGGAGAATTATAACTGATGTCCATGTACCTTGAAAATAAATTTAGGAAACATCAGTATAAATTTTTAATGTGGTTAGATATTTTAAACAATGCTAAAGAGGATAAACTTTAGTATAAATAGCATTAACGGAAACTCGATCTTTTTGTAGGGTTAACCCACAAATATTAAGATCAATTAGAAAATATGGAATTTTTGTATAAATGATGCATATCAAAGAGTTTTGATCTTTTAGTTGTCTAAATTTCTCTAGAAAATAGAGATTTTATGTATGCATAGCTGCATCTAACACTGATATAGAAAAATAAAATTTTATAAAAGATACAAATAATGAAAAAAAATGCATGTGTAATTTACCAAAAAGAACATGTTAGTGAAGAAGAACTCTTAATGTTACCACGTAGTCATATTTTGCCTATACATATATTTTTAATAAATTAAGAATGTCGTATTCATCATTATAATTTACCTTAGTAGTTTAGTAAATAATTAGGTTTAAATGTGTTTGCTTCTTTTAATTAATTTTAAATATTTATAATTTAAGTAACTTAAAAATAAGATATATATATATATATATACATAATAATAATAAGATATATATATATATATATATATATATATATAAATTAGTATTAGTATGTTAAATTGAGTTAATCTGAAATTTAAACCTAATATAAAATTTTAGTAGCATCTATAAGTGAATATATATACATGTAATCTAGATTGTACATATTTTTATAAGGATTTTGTTGAAAAAGAATAAACAGAATTTTTATAAAATATAAATTATACAATATAGGATATTTATTTTTATAAAATGAGTCTCCGTGCAACATCACAAGGATTTCTTACCTAGTTCTTTTAATAATTACTAAGAAATAAATACAACTAATTAATGCATTAATTTTTTATTTTATATTTAGTTGCTTATGATATGATGATTTTTTTTCTTTTCTTTAACATGTGATATGATGATTATAAACAAGTTATGTATGATACTAATANAGTCTCCGTGCAACATCACAAGGATTTCTTACCTAGTTCTTTTAATAATTACTAAGAAATAAATACAACTAATTAATGCATTAATTTTTTATTTTATATTTAGTTGCTTATGATATGATGATTTTTTTTCTTTTCTTTAACATGTGATATGATGATTATAAACAAGTTATGTATGATACTAATACATATATATATATATATATAAACGTGAAGACTACTTCTTATATAACTAATTTTAATTGTAACAGTATGTTATTGTATTAGTTACTTTTGAAAAGATTTATAAAATTATCCTATAAAATCTGTTCTGAGTTGAACAAAATTAAAATATTATTTTCAGTTTATTGTTAATTTTAATGATTAATAGTTTATAATAACTTTTGTAATATATTTGTATTTACTTTATATTAATTAATGTGATAATAGGTTGTATATGTATTAATCATGTGCCCCCATCAAATAATTGGTCTGGATCTGCCACTGAGTACAATACTTACTAGATAACCCTCAATCCTCATCGCTTTTTCTTAATTAATGGTAAAAATATAATGAGTAAACTAAAAAATTGAAATATAGACATCCATGAAAGCGATGAGCATGTTGAATCTGAACCATTAATTAAGAAAAATACAAGACAACGAAGGAAGCAATAATTACGGTGAGGTTATAACAACGACTAGTGTTGTGAAAAAAAAAAAAAAACAACGACTAGATAAATTTCCAAAAATATATCGGCCACATTTTTAGGTCAAGTAAGCAAACTTCGCAAGCACATATATATATATATATATATATTTGTATTAGTCAAATGGTAATTTATCGCAAAGTTGATTATTTTGTATGTAAGGGATAATTACGCTATCGTTTGTGGTTGTTAATCGATAAGAAAATATGTATGGACATTAAGTCTTTGTAGTTGTTCTTGATGTACAATGCATACTGTAGTATTTTATCATGTTACTTGAAGCCGCAATGATTACAGTAAATACTAAAACTATATAATCATTGCATAACCATATTAAATAGACGATCCAATATGTATTTTTTGCGTAAACAAAATATAGATCACAATGAACAACTAACCTATTACATATTAACAACTAACATATAGATCACAATGAACAACTAACCTATGAACAACTAACCTATTACATACGAGATTAGCAACTAGAGTATAGTTAATCAAACATTTATATTGACATGAGTTCTGATTTTTTTTCTTTTTAATGTGACAGGAATAATTTAAAGTCACTATTATTTTAAATTCTTAGAAACATTTTTTCCACCATTCACAGTTTGGTTTGCTCTGCAACGGAGAAACGATTATATAAATACATGATTGAATATGTTCTTTAGAACATTTTTATGTACTTCAAATTGTAAGCTAGTCTCAAGATTCCACATTGAATCTTAATAATTATCAACCACTAGATAATCAAAGATCAAATACTAGTTAAGAAAATAATATAGTGTATCTAACAAGTTTTACGGATTTTAGCTCTTGAAATGTTTTCAAAGTTCAAAAAGGTTTTTTTTTAACAACTAAAAAGGTATTTGATTAGTGATGATCTTAGGCTAATATTTTTTCATCATTCGGGAAATCTAATTTATGATCATTTGGCACTTTTGGGTTAAATAGAAAATGTGATCCGAAGTACTGTTGTATAAACTTGTTAATTGACTCTCCAACAGATTAGATAATGTTTTTTTAACTGTAAATAGATAATGTTTGCATGCACATTTGAATTATATCGTTATATTGACATACTTTCTTACTTATAACATTAGGCACTTCTAGTGCCGTTTACGTATTTACTATTCTATTTTAAGTTTGGTATTTTTACACATTAACTGGAGACCTAAAGAAATTTGTTTTTCAATACGTCATATGTCAACATCCAGAAATATTTGGCAAAAATTACCAGATGCACCGCATGCTAAAATTCATATATATTGTTTATGTACCACGAGTCTTAATTTGTTTTTGAACGGCCTTACCACGAGTCTAGTTTATAAGAAAACGCACAATTAAATAATTTTCAATTCGTTCAGAGGGAGACACATGTACTAAATTCGACTCTGACTTGTGCTGCCTAACAATTTAATATCGGTTAATTGCAACTCGAATTTGTACGTCTATATTAAAAGTAAATGAAAACCCGATATTTGAAACTTAAAGACATTACAACAAATATGTGTTTAAATACGCGAGCCAAAGAAAAATTATGATGTATGCTTCTTCTGAATTTTCTTCCTAAAAGATACTACAACGGGAATTTAATCTCTCACAGACAAAAATAAAAAGCAAGAAAGAGTAAAAGAGGCATTAACTACTACCCAACATTGAGATACAGAAGAGGACGACGTTTAATAATCACTTCTGCTTTTATATTTTTCAACTTTTTATATTTATTTATGGATATACATAGCTCAGTAATTACACATTGAAATATTACTGTGAATAGTATACAATGATGAACTCAAATTATTTTTTCTAATAGAAAAAAAAAATAACTAACTAAAATGTAAAGCTCCTATCAATCAAGAAAGCAAAAGTAAATAAAAATTCAAATATGGTAAGGCTAAAAGCTTATGTGATGTTTTCGTATCAATCTCAATCTCTCCCCATACCTCCAACGCCATTAAAACTTTAATAAACCTAACTTTTTAATCCATCAAGTTTGTCTATAAATACACATATACTACCCGCAGCAAAGAGTCTCATCTTACTCACAAGAATCTAAAAAATAATACCATTTCGATCCTCCTAAGGCTTTACTCGAAATGGCCCGTTGTTGCGAACCTCTTGCTATTTTCTTATGCGTTATTTTGATGCTCTCGTGGTGCCAAGCTTTGAGTAGCAACTTTGATCATGGATATGATCATGAAGATGGAAGCTTCGAATCCGATAGTTTAATCAAGCTCAACAACGAGGACGTTCTTAGCTTGAAAAGCTCCAATAAACGCCCCTCTTCCGAATCATCAACTGTTAGTGTATCAGACTTTGGAGCCAAAGGAGATGGAAAAACCGATGATACTCAGGTATATCATGTTTACAAATATATGTTAGATTAATAGATTTATCAAAAAAAAGAAATTTAGGAATTTTTCCTCAAAAAATAAAGAAAATTAGGAAATATAATATATATATATATATATATATATATTCTTTTAATTGTATTTATGATGCATGCATGATTAATTATAGGCCTTCAAGAAAGCATGGAAGAAGGCATGTTCAACAAAAGGAGTTACTAGTTTCTTGGTTCCTAAAGGGAAGACTTATCTCCTTAAGTCTACTCGATTCAGAGGCCCATGCAAATCTTTACGTAGCTTTCAGGTAGTATTTAGATGATTTCTTAAAATAATTAGTATTCCATTAATTCATAAACTTAATGAACTAGTTGTATTTTTTTTACCGATTAACCGCAGATACTCGGCACTTTATCAGCATCTACAAAACGATCGGATTACAACAAAGACAAAAACCATTGGCTTATCTTGGAGGATGTTAACAATCTATCAGTCGATGGCGGCTCGTTGGGGACTATTGATGGCAACGGAAAAATCTGGTGGCAAAACTCATGCAAAATCGACCGATCTAAGGTTTGTATTGTCCAAAAATTACTAATATGTCACACACCTATATCTTTAAGTATATATACTTATATTTTTAAAATATTCCTACTTAACTGTAATCATGCTAATACTAATTGGTTTGCTTCTCTATTATTGCAGCCATGCACAAAAGCGCCAACGGTACGTAAATATATAGATGCATATAGTTCTCTCTTTTTTTGCACTAAGTGAACGTTTTATTATAAAATTGGCATGGATACATGTGGTTTATGCTAATGCAGGCTCTTACTTTCTACAACTTAAAGAACTTGAATGTGAAGAACCTGAGAGTGAGAAATGCACAGCAGATTCAGATTTCGGTTGAGAAATGCAACAATGTTAATATTAAGAATGTTGATATCACTGCTCCTGGAGATAGTCCCAACACGGATGGTATTCACATCGCTAACACTCAAAACATTCGAGTTTCTGATTCAGACATTGGAACAGGTAATAAATCCATATAGAAATATATTATCCTAGGGTCTTCATACGTATATTATTTATAATATTAATTAATGGTTGCTTTTCTATAGGTGATGATTGTATATCCATAGAGGATGGATCCCAAAATGTTCAAATCAATGATATAACTTGCGGCCCCGGTCACGGGATCAGGTAATTCAATACTTTTTTTTCTTTTCAGATTCTAGTTTAAGGGTAATAATAATGTTTTTTAAAAATATTTTTTAAAATATATTTATCTTACCATGATAATTCTTGCAAATAATTAAAGTAAATATATAACACATGTATATCTTTGTTTAATTTTTCAAATGAGAAGCATTGGGAGCTTGGGGGATGACAATTCCAAAGCTTATGTCTCGGGAGTTAATGTGGATGGTGCTAAGCTCACTGAGACTGATAATGGAGTAAGAATCAAGACTTATCAGGTGAGTGATTTGATTTTTCTTTTCACAAACAATTTAAAAAAAAAAAAAATTGTCAAGATACTAACAACACCCCCTTAATGATATCAGGGAGGGTC
This sequence comes from Eruca vesicaria subsp. sativa, assembly GCA_932364175.1. Lineage (NCBI taxonomy): Eukaryota > Viridiplantae > Streptophyta > Magnoliopsida > Brassicales > Brassicaceae > Eruca > Eruca vesicaria. The sequence continues at coordinate 365,962 of CAKOAT010630709.1, forward strand.
AGGAACTGCTAAAAACATTAAGTTTAAAAACATCCGTATGGAAAATGTCAAGAATCCGATTATAATCGACCAGAACTACTGCGACAAGGACAAATGCGAACAACATGTAAATGATTAATTAATTAATTAATTTGATTTGGCCAAGTATATATTTTTTTTTAAAAAACACTAGACTCACTCACCTTGAAATATATGCTTATTAGGACTCTGCGGTGCAAGTGAACAATGTGGTGTACCGGAACATAAGCGGTACGAGCGCAACTGATGTGGCGATAACGTTTGATTGCAGTGAGAAGTATCCATGCCAAGGTATTGTGCTTGAAAATGTGAACATCGAAGGAGGAACAGCATCTTGCAAAAATGTGAATGTTAAGAATCAAGGCACCGTTTCTCCTCAATGCTCTTAATTAATGATTACTTAGCTAATAATGTAATATATACACATTATATACGTGTATATTGTACTCTAAGTATTGATTCTTGATATATGTAGAATTGTAAAGATATATGGGAATAAACATACAATAGTCGAAAGATTAGTTGTCTTGTATACTCCTATTGCTGATTATTTGTATTTACACGATATGAATAAGATTATTGGTTTGTCTGCTATTTTCTAAACTATTAATGTGAACATATATACAAATTACACTAAGGTGGTTTCATAACTTTAACATAAGCCCTGTTTGTTGTATCAACGCTGGGACAAGCGGCTGCGGCTCCAAATTATCTCTACGATTAGGGTGAGTACATCACAGTCAAGACAAAAGGGATTTGCTTATTCAGACGCCGCGGCAAATCACAACCCGTAAAGAGACCGCTGAAAATATCAGGGCTATAATAGTTTGGTAAGTAGAAAGCTGCTCATATTTAGTTTCTTTGACAAAAAAAAGAACAAGTTGTGCAAGGAGGCCGAGTTCGTGAATCTGAATACTAAAAATGCTAATCTATAGTGTGGTTTACTATACATAATACGAAATAAGCAGTCAAATCCCAAAATTAACCAAAAAGAACTAGCTTTCAGTGAGCTCTTGCTTTGTGGCATACTTTACTAATTAAATAAATCTTGATGTATTTCTCCTACACTTACAAAGAATGTTAGAACATTATCAATGCATGGTGCTTACTGCTTAGTGCAATGCTTAGAGTTCTAAAAAATTCCCCGAAAACAGCTGCTTAAAACGCTCAAATAAACACTAATTTAGATGGATTGTTTGCACTGTTTACAGGTTCCATATTGATTTAGATGGATTGTTTGCAGGTTCTATTAACACGTAGGAATCCATAATTGGTTTTTTTTTAGTCAGACAAAAAAGTTTAAAAAAAAAACTTAAAAATAAACATGGGTTAAAGATGTTCTTAGATCCCTCAAATAGATAAGTAAATGTGAAAGTCCATTAATATAATTTCATGTAAATTAAGTTTTCCATCTGATTTTGTTGGTATATAATTCAATATAAGGATAAAGTATATAATCATTCTTGTCTCTTTTTTTTTTGTTAATGCCGTTGGTCTCAAATCTCAACGGAATTAAAGGTAAAAGTTGACAAGAACTTTTGCTTTTTGTTTTTTTTTTCATATAATTATCATAAAACATCTGAAGAAATTCCGAAATCAATGTTCATAAAATAAGCCAATAAGGTACACATGAAAAAAAATGAAAAAAAAATGTTTTCATATTAATGAGATTACACAATGGTGAAAGCTAATGTAGTTTTACCCTTTTCTACTTCACTTCTTGCTTTGCTCTTCAGCGGCTGCTGGCTTCTGCTCCTCCACTGGAGGCGGCGGCGGCGGTGGTGGTGGTGGTGGAGGAGGGGAGGCGGCGGCGGTAGGGACTCCAGCATCGATGCAGCTACGGCATTTTCTCTCAACCCAACCTTCGATGTCATGGTCTCCTCCGTCAGATAAATGGCGGCCGCCGCAGAGTCTAGCAAAGATACCGGCTACAACTGATAAAATGGTGATGACGGCTAAGACGATGACAAGTGTTTCTATTGAACGGTGGTCCGAGTTGTGACTCGGCTGGTCTTGGGGAGGTGGGTCCACGTATATGGTGGTTGGTGTGGTTGTTGTGCCGATTTGGTCATCGAGTCTTGCCGTGACTCCGAACATGAGAGTGAGTGAGAGAACTAAAGAGAGAAAGAGAGAGAGAGTTTCAGGTGAGCTTGTTGAAGAATTAGAAGTGGAGACTAGAGAGTGTTGTTATTTAATAATTATATAAATACTTTACAATAAAATAAAATAGAATAAAGACTAATTATGATTATATATATTTTCTTTCCTATCTATGATTTCAATATGTACTCAATTGATTCACATGCATTGGATTTAAAAGAGATATTAACGTCACTTGACTCCTTTCAAAATAATCAAACTAGTTAATTACGAAAAATGAAATTAATTATCGCAATTCCCAATTTGTCCTCAGTGTCTGTAGAAACCAAAAAACCACATGCATTTGGTTAAAACCAAGAGGTAAATGTTTTGTTGTCCCCATCAAGACATTAATTACACTCTCTGCCACTTCTCGTCTGCTTCTTGTCTTTCAATTCAGCTCCCATTGACTCAACTTTAAACAAAAATTTATTCATACCCAAAAAAATGTGATCATCATGAACACATACATATATCTACAGATTCATTTGATCTATGAACTCAATAGTAACTGAGTTAGATTTCGTCTTTGTCTTTTTATGACTGTAAAGTTTTGGCAGGGTGAGATATTAATGGGTGGGGTTATTTCATCTTGTTTTATCTCTGCCTCTTCTCACAACTTTTTTTTATATATATATATTTCAATGTGTCAGATCAATAATGTTATTCAGTAAAAAATAGCATATGAAAATCAAGAAATTGATCAACAATCTGTACAAGGAAAAATATCTGGTCTTTTTTTTTTTTGATCAACAAATATCTGGTCAACTAATAATAATAAAAAGATTGCACTCTGTTTCATTATAAAAGTTTAACGGGTGACCAAAAATGAATAGAAATAATGCATTCTTTATTCTTCTTAATTTATTTTATCATTTATAAGAAAATAATTTTTCTTTTTTATTCCTTGTATTTTAGAAGAATATAGTACAAATTTATTTCTCACCAAAATTGATAAAGAATAATTTTTCTTTTATTTTTATAATTTTATTCCTCTACAGTATTTTTTTACTCATTTCTAATGTTTCTATGATAGTCACCAGTTACAACTTAATTGTCATTTTAGAGATATACACACAAATTAAAAAAACAATTAATTATACATATTTTCTGTATAAAACGCACAATTATCTATATATCTAACCATCTTTTATTTAATAAAAACAAATTATATAATAAAATTAATAAATTTTGCATTGAAAACTGAAAACAACATCTATACTATTAAAGCTGAAGTACAAAAATAAAGTGTTTGGAAACATGAATAAGAAAATTTTAAAAGTTTGATTGGAAACATGGATATCATACAAATTTAATGAGCTTATTTATTATACTAAAGATTATTACGGCCCAAGGTACCATTATTATTGTTTTTGGATTTTCTATCATTGATATTATTTTATTTCTAAAAATTATTTATACATATATGTATTCATGTTTTAAATTTATTTAGAATAAATTAAGAATAATATATATTTTATTTATATAATTTATATTGACTATTCTTCTAAGTTTTTAACAGTGATATACTAGCCTTCCAATTCTTCATTAAAAAATTAAATTAAAAATTTGACTAAATTATTTAGTGTATATAACTTTACACCAAATTTAGTCAAAAAACTTTATAAAATATTACTAAAATGTTTACGGGTCACAATATCTTAAGACGCCCCTGTTACAGAATACAATAATGAAATACAATATTTAAACAATATACTATTACTTAGTAAAATTGACACCATTAAATTGTAGTTTTGAAATGTTATATATACCATAAAAACAAAGACCCGCTCAGTCGGACGGATTATGATCTAGTTTATTTTATAACAAAAGATTTCTCTACAACTACCCTTGATACGAAACGGATGAGTATATTACAAAAGTCACGTGACGCTAGAAACCCAATATAAAAAATTTGTAAGCCCTTAAAAGCCCAATATTGAAAGCCTTAAAGCCCAATTTGAAAAGAGTTGACTTTAAATAAAAGAAAAGAAGAATCGTTGACATTTCTTTAACGATTCTTCCATCTTTCTGCGAGTTTCAATCTGAGATTTTCTTTTCCCGGGAAAATCTCTTACCGAAGACTCTCTTGTTCAAAGTTCTATTCTTTTGACAGAAATCTTCGATCTTTTCCAGATTTGTTCTGTAATATTTACATTTCTGTAACATAATCGGTCTCAATGGGGACACCAGAATTTCCAGATTTAGGGAAACACTGTTCCGTAGATTATTGCAAGCAAATCGATTTCTTACCATTCACATGCGATCGCTGCACTCAGGTTCCAATGCCATCATTCTTTTTTTTTTTTTATGTCTGAATCAACTTATGGAGAGTTCTCTTGTTCTGTTTTTTTTTTTGATGGTTTTGCAGGTGTTTTGTTTGGACCATCGAAGCTACATGAAACACTCTTGTCCTAAAGGAAACAGAGGAGATGTAACGGTCGTTATATGTCCGTTATGTGGTAAAGGAGTTAGGTTAAACCCTGAAGAAGATCCAAACATTACTTGGGAGAAACATGTTAATTTTGATTGTGATCCATCACACCACGAGAAAACTGTCAAGAAGAAGAAATGTCCTGTTACAAGATGCAGAGAGTTGTTAACGTTCTCCAACACTATTAGGTGTAGAGATTGTAGTGTTGAGCATTGTTTGAAACATCGGTTTGGGCCTGACCATGGTTGTGATGGACCTAAGAAAGTTGAATCGAGATGGTCTAGTCTTTTAGCTTCTGCGGAAGCAAGTATAAGCAGGCTTGGTATACCGATCTTAGGCAGAAGTTACAGCTTGCGAGTGGTGGTAATGTAGAGGGGAATGGGAGAGAGAACAGTGGTAAAGTTACGGTTGATGTTTGTCCGAAATGTAGCAGAGGGTTTCGTGATCCGGTGGATTTGTTGAAGCATATTGATAAGGATCATCGTGGTACTTCTAATGCTTAGATATTTACAAGAATGGAAGATGTGAAGTGGTTACATGTTTTGACTAACTTGGGATTGACTAATTTAAAAACCTGGTGACATTTTTTAAGAGTTTTACTAAAAAATATTTTATCAAAATTTAGGAGACTATACCTATATAAAAAAAAACCTCCAAAATTTTTTGGGTAAACGGTCAATGGTTTCATTGGGATGATCCTAGATCAGTCCACTGTCAAATTACATGCACACAAGAGCTATAGTTAAATCTTTGTATATATACTAGGTTGTTGTCTTCCTACCATCATTCTAGTTACACAACTTATAAAAGTCTTTTTGAAGTTTTAAATGTATGTAGCAGTTGCCTTATATAACACAATTAAGCTTATACCTAGTATCTATCATGTTTTGTTGAGAAAGTAGATACATCTCAAAATTGACAGGTTTAATACAATGTTCTTCAAAACGATGACAGATATGGCTCCTCTAAAACTGAAAGGCATAGAATGTAAACATTAGAAAACTTCTTCTCGGCCTCTTGTCTTTTTATAGTCATACGCAATGTTCAAGAAATCTTTAGGCAGCATAGACGCTTTATACATAGGATTATTGTTTATATGTCAAGTGTCAACTACAACTATTCTTAAGGGGTGTTATTCAATCAAGGATTTAAAGTCAATTTTTAATATTTTGTAATCAATGAAAAATTATAATTTTAAACTAGTTTTTAGTTGGTGATTTTAAAATCTCTATAGATACCTTGGATTTTGATTTTGATTTTAATTATTTGTTCATGAGAATCCACAACCAATAATTTGAAATCAGTTTTAGATACAAAATATTTTAAAAGTTTTTGATGTTGAATAAGATTAGATTTAAAAACAGAATTTAAATAATTCATTGAATAACCAAATTTTAAAGAGCAATTTAGGTGTAAAACCAAGATAGATAAGGAAATTAGCACAATACCAAAGAGGGGAAAATGGGTGGGTCCGTGGCCATGTCGGAGGTGGTGAAATGTCGTTAACACCCTGCCCGAGTGAATTCATCGCCTCCCGGTCATACCTTCTGACACAAAGATCAAGTTTGGATTTGGCAAGATAAGTTAGACATATGGTGTACATTAGCAAAACCAACATCGGTAACCTAAAATTATTATCCCCCTACAAAAAATCTCTGACGAATACGGCGGTACTGTTTACAAAATCTTGCAAAAGATTTCCTTATTTTTTTTTTATTTTTCGAGTAATCAGAAATACACACCGCTAAGACATCTCCTCTCTCCCTTTATAAGTTGTAGGTAGACGGTTTCAGCTTTCTCCAGAAACAAAGTGAAGTTCCGTGAGGAGATTCTTCTGCGAGGGAGATAAAATCGAGAAAGAAAGTTATAAAGGTGAGAAAGAAGAATATTTCTTGCTATAAATGTAGAGAATATTGTCAATAGTTGTGTATGTCATACCGTTTATGTTCGAGTTTAATAATGTTCGGTAGCATTAACTCCATGTTTGCAATCATTTTTTCCTCTACGTAATAAAGTTTGACAATCTTATTCTTTACTTAATGAAACCTAAATGTCAATTTTCCAGGAATGGGTCGCGTTTTCAGAATCTGGCGTCGAGATTGGAAGAAAAACGTTGAAGAGCAGTGGTACTTTGTCCCAAACCATGAAGATTTCGGGTTTACGATGTATCTCGATTCCCCTGAGACGTTTCCGGTTATTGAAGCTACCGTCAGGGAATGGTACATGGTGGGACCGGAGACACCGGTTGTGATAACCTACGGGATGCCAAACTGGATGCTATTCCCAAGTGGACCGTCATCGCCAAGAAGAATCTCAACGACAGATGACTTGGTGAGTTTGTTGGGGGAGAGGCCACTACTAAGTGACATAACTCTCCTCTGTACCTGCGGAGCAAGAAACGTTGCAGAGTTTAACTTTCTCTGCCGCTCTGATTTCACTATTGGAGCTTCAACTTACGTTGTCGGAGAAGGTCAAGATGATAGGACAAGGGCAAGATACGAGAGTGAGTTTTTATTTTGTCAACCTAAGATGCTTGTCTTATAGTAAACTTAAAAAGTGTCTTTTGGAGAGGTACGAGTAATGAATATATATTTTTTTACAGGACTTGTGCTGGGACCTCGCTTGATGGTGAGCGAAAGTGTTATGAGAGAGGTTTTCGGGGAGGAGGAGATGGCTATCCTCCACCGAGTTGCCATGGAGATTGCCTATGCTGATAGGATTCTCGGACGCGGAACCGGTGATGGTGTGGTAAGAAGAATGGAGATCATTCAGCTAGATGACGATGTGGCTATGCCTGATGTTAGTCAGAACATGGTGGCTGGTGAAGGAAGTGGGACTGGAAATGAAGGTATGTAAAAACCAAGTAAAGTAAAAATTTATTGTCCGGTTAATAAAAAATCATCACATTGAAGCTTCATGCATATTTGTTTTCTAAAAATTTGTGTGGTTGTGGTATACAGGTACAATCATTCCATACCAGTCACCGCAAGTGCCTCCAACAACTGCTGCTGATGCACCATCTGTGCTATGGGATGTTGGTTTTGATTTGTTTGACTATCCTGAGGTGTACAACTCAGAAATTGGCCGTCGTAAGCTAGCTGAGGACGCAGCCTTTTGGGAAGCGGTTATTGCAGCAAATCTCGAGGGTGATGAAGATGTCTTGTACATTGCCAGTCATGATGAAATCCGAGTGGGGTTGGCTAAAGGGGACACACAGAAGGTAGGGAATGGATTAGCTATCGGTGAAACCTCATCATCAGTAAATCCCATAGTCTCTCCTCTTTTTGGACCAGCTGTTACAACAAAAGAGAATGAGATTTCCAACAAAGATAAGGAAGGTGAGGGTATTTATATATATGTTTTGATAGAAAATAATATTATGATAATACATGTTATGTTACGTAACTAAAAGCGGCAATCTTTTTCAGTGACAGAAGTTATTGATGTGGAAACCTATGAGGAAAACAACAACATCAACACAGCTGTGACCGTGAAGGTGACTGTTGGAGGAGGGACTATAGGAAGTGAAGGTCATACACCAGCAGCTCCTAAAGCGGGGAACACGTCGTCGGAGGGAAGCGACAACGAGGGTGGGTTTTAAGTAGAAGTCCTTTTAAGGGGGAATGTTTAATATGGTACTAGGTTTTTTAACGTTTGTCATAAAAAGGGTATGTTGCGGCGATTGGTCGGTTACAAGAAAGTTTATCCCGTGATGGAATGTTTTTGTGAGGGATAAACTTCTAAGTAACCGAATCCATGTCTAGGTATTTTGTTATGTTTCTCACGTTTGTCGGTTAAAAGGACCGTAGTATGGGTCATGATGTTTGTCTGGTGTATGAAAAACGATGTACAAGTTTCAATCTTGTTAAAATATATAAAGGATATGGTGCCTGTTTATAATTGTTTGTGTGTACATAATTTGTATGGTAACCTTAAGTTTTGATGTTGTCTAAGCTTATCAGATGAATAATTAGGGGACTAAAGTAATTTTGAACGGTTAAAAAGGCAAGCATGTTGTTAGACGGTTATCCACTTTTTGCAGCCATTAAATGTTTAGTTCGAATTTGGAGATATGTTATTTGAAATGTGAACCAATTTAAATGTTAGCTAAGTACGGATGACATTACGCAGCTAAATTAATTGTTTTGAAGATATATTAAACTATAGACGGTAAAAGAAACAGTTAGCCCTCTTTAGTTGGACATATGCAACTAAACATATTAAATGATTGAGTAAACTAATATATTTTAAATTGTATAACAGGGGCAGATAATTATGGTTTTGGAGATGACTTAAAGGTTGGAATGATGTTCAGGAACCGTGAAGCATTCAAGCATCATGTAGCAATGTATGCAATTGCACAAAAGTTTTGTTTCAGAAGCACGAAGTCGGATCCAGGCATGATGGTATTGCAATGTGTCGGGGCATCTTGCCCATGGCGGGTCTACGCAATAAAGATGAAGGATTCTGAAGTATTTGAGGTTAGGAGAGTTGTGAGCGTACATAACTGTTCTATTACTGAGCGGGGTGGGTACCAAAACCAAGCAACTTCATCGGTTATCGGCGAGTTGATGAGGACTAAATATGCTGGGAACGGAATGGGACCTAAACCAACAGAGATCCGTTTGATGATGAGGGGCGACCATGATGTATCAATCTCATACTGGAAGGCATGGAAGTCAAGGGATAAGGCTGTCGATAATGGGCAGGGAACTTGCAATGCGTCATACATGCAGTTGCCGGCGTATCTTAACAACCTAGTCTTAGCAAATCCCGGGTCTTTGGCTAACTTGCACACAGAGCCAACCGAGGTTGGGGGAAACCGATTCAAATACATGTTTCTTGCACTAGGAGCTTGTATCGCGGGTTATAAGGCAATGCGGAAAGTGGTTGTCATAGACGGAACACATTTAAAGGGGAAATATGCCGGGTGTTTGCTAACCGCGTCGGCCCAAGATGGGAACTACCAAATATTCCCATTAGCCTTTGCCATTGTTGATAGCGAGAACGACAACTCATGGGAGTGGTTTTTTCAAAACCTTGCTGAATTTGTCTCCAACGAAGAGTGCTTGGTTTTCGTATCTGACAGGCACCCGTCAATATACAAAGGCATAAGCAAGGTATGTGAATGGCTAACTTTGCCAAGAACCGTTACAAGTTAAATAAAGGTTGCTAAAAATATATATATATATATATATATATATATATATATATTTATCTATATATAAAAGTTTACTACCTAAGCTGTTACATTACTGGCTAAGTGATGTTCAAATTTCAGGTGTACCCTAATGCTGGGCACTGTGTATGCGTAGTCCATCTTAAGAGAAACATCAGGTCCAATTTCCGTGGGAGGCATCTTGAACGTCTAGTAGCAAAGGCTGCAAGAGCGTATAGGTTGCAGGATTTCAACACAACTTTCAACGAAATCAAAGTGTTGAATCCATCATGTGCAACATACTTGATAGATATTGGCTTTGAACACTGGGCCCGTGCTCATTTTGCCGGGAACCGGTACAACGTAATGACGAGTAACTTGGCGGAGTCGTGGAATTCTGTGCTGCGGGAAGCTAGAGAATTTCCAATTGTACCTTTGATAGAGTTCATTCGGCTCAAACTGACAACATGGTTCGCAACTAGGCGGCATGCAGCTAACAATCTTGGGGGTGTGGTTACACCTCACATTGAAGGGATCCTGTCAACAAACTTCGAGATGACAGGGGGATATGAGGTTCTCGAAATTGCTGAGAAGGAGTTCGAAATACGTAACAAGAATGGCGTAAGTTTCCATGTTAACCTAAACAGTATGACTTGTAGCTGTTTTGAATTTCAGATGTTATCAATACCATGCTCCCACGCGATTGCTGCGGCCGTGAAAGCTAAGATAAATATCTACGAACTTGTCATAGAAGAATTCAAGGTGAACACATTGAGGTTTGCATATGGAGGAATTGTCCTGCCACAGACAGGACCTGAAGGAGGTATAGAGCTGCCATCATATCTTGCTGACCTTCACTTAGCTCCACCCGCCACACGCCGTCCACCAGGGAGGCCCAAGAAAATGAGGTACTTCTCTAGGGGAGAGAAACGGGTAAGTCATAAATTTAAGCTACTTATATTTCCAGTTAACTAACCGTGGTAGCTCTATTGCAATAAGAAGTTCACACGTTTATTTTTTGTGCAGATGAAATGCATCCGCCGAAAGGTTATGTGTAGCAGGTGCAAGGGCATTGGCCACAACAAAGCTACTTGCAAGAACCCAATATAAGAGAATGAGTCTGTGAATCTGTAAGGAGGAGAGCTTTAGGCGAAGGGGTGATTTGTAATGGACGGAAAGGTGGAAACTAATGGTGGGATAATTGGTCGTTATGTTTAATATATGTTATAAGACACCATGGTGGGTTTGTAGGGGATTTGGATAAACGCTTTGTGTTATAAATAATAAGTTCTCTTCCGGCTAATAGAGTTATGTTTGCTCTTCTGATGTTGACCACAATTCCGGGTGAAGAGAGAATGCATAAGTTCAAAACATATTGAAAACCTAACCGGTTGTTAACACACAAGACATAGCCGGCTAATTGATGTACTAAAGGATACCGTAAATGATGTAGTCGACAATACACATCGGATAGCCGGCTAAATGATGTACGTTAGATGGTTCTGGTTTATGTATTTTAGGTAGCCGAAATTTAGAAAACTGAAACTACGATAATAAAGCATCCCACCTAACATCTGAAGGGATGATATACCTTTGAACAAATGAAAAACGTAAACCGTACACCCTGAACCATAAACCGAATAATAGATATCCGGTTATACAATTTGTAAACCCTAAACACGAAACCCTAATCCCTAAACACGAAACCCTAATCCCTAAACCTTAAACCCTAAAGAGTAATCCATAAACCCTAAACCCATAATAACTAAACCCTAAACTTTAGATCGACTCACTGGTACGATATAATAACCAGTTGACAAGACACATCGATTTGCCCTATAATTTATGCACTTAATATCCTTCTGCTATATCAATTATAGTTAGCCGGATAAAAGATAACTTAGCCTCCAATAATAAAGCATAAACACCTGACATCTTTATGGCTGATATACATTTGAACAAATGAATAACCTAAACCCTGAACAGTAAACCCTAAACCCTGAACACTAAACCCTAAACCCTATACCCCAAACCCTAAACCGTAAACCGTAAAGCCTAAACCCTGAACCCTGAACACTTAACCCTAAAGAGTAATCCATAAACCCTCACCCATAATCACTATACCCTAAACTTTAGCTCGAATCATTCGTACGATATAATAAGCAGTTGACAATACACATCGGATTGCCCGAAAATTTATATACCTTAGAACCTTCTGCTATATCAATTATAGTTAGCCGGTTATTAGATAACTTAACCTCTAATAATAAAGCAAAAACACCTAACATCTGTAAGGCTGATATACATTTGAACAAATGAAAAACCTAAACCGTAGACCCTAAACCATAAACCCTAAACACTAAACCCTAAACAATAAACCCTAAACCCAAAAAAATAAACCCTAAACCCTAAACAATAAACCCTAAACCCTAAACCCTAAACCCTAAACCCTAAACACTAAACACTAAACACTAATCCCTCAACACTAAACCCATAAACCCTAAACACTAAACCCTAAACACTAAACCCTAAAGCCTAAACCCTAAACCCTAACCCCTGAACAGTAAACCCTAAACCCTAAACCTTATACCCTAAACCCTGAACCATGAACCCTAAATAGTAATCCATAAAACCTCACCCATATTCAGTAAACCCTAAATTGTAGCTAGACTAATGCGTACGATATAATATGCCGTTGACAATACACATCGGATTCCCTGAAAATTTATGAACCTTATATCCGTCTGCTATATCAATTATAGTTAGGCGGATATTAGATAAATTAACCTCTAATAATAAAGCAAAAACACCTAACATCTGTAAGGTGGATATACATTTGAACAAATGAAAAATAAAAACCCTAAACCATAAACCCTAAACCCTAAACCATAAACCCTAAACCCTTAACCCTAAACAATAAACCCTAAACCCTAAACCCTAAACCCTAACCCTAAACCCTAAACCCTAAAGAATAAACACTAAACACCAATCCCTCAACCCGCACACATAATCCCAAAACCCTAAAGTTTACATGGACTTTGAGGAATCGTAGCGTAACCAGTTAACAGTTCACATAAGATAACCGGCTATAAGATTTACTTTATATGGTTATGCTATATGAATTTTTGTTACTCGGCTATTAAAAAACTTAACCTTCACTAATAAAGCATATCTACGAACATGTTGACACATCGGATAGCCGGCTAAATGAGTTACTTTATATCCTAAAGAATAAACACTAAACCCTAACCCTAAACCCTAAACCCTAAAGAATAAACACTAAACACTAATCCCTCAACCCGCACACATAATCCCAAAACCCTAAAGTTTACATGGACTTTGAGGAATCGTAGTGTAACCAGTTAACAGTACACATAAGATAACCGGCTATAAGATTTACTTTATATGGTTATGCTATATGAATTTTTGTTACTCGGCTATTAAAAAACTTAACCTTCACTAATAAAGCATATCTACGAACATGTTGACACATCGGATAGCCGGCTAAATGAGTTACTTTATATCCTTATGCTACATCTATGATAGTTATCCGGATATTAGGAAAATGAGCTTCGAATAATAAAGCATACCAGCTTACATATTTATGGGTGATATACAGTTGCTAAACCCTAGACCCTTTACCGTAGACCCTATATCATAAACCGGAAAACATATAGCCGGTTATATAATTTCATAACCATGAATAATAAACCCTAAACCCTATACCAAACCCTCTTAACTATTTACCCTCAACAATAAAAGCTACACCCTTAACCCTTACCCTAACAAGTAAACAATATACATAACATAGCCGGATAATTGGGATAAAAGTGAAGATATGATTTAGTAATGACATATAGCATGTAATTTAAAAATTTGAACAAGAGTAATAAATGATTTACTCAGTTCTATTAAGAGTTAACACTTATATGGCAACATTAGTAAAAGTAGAACAGTTGATATATATAAGGAAATGTGAGAATTTTTCATTAAAAACTCCGTGAGACAAAGTAGAAGATAAGTAGACAAATTTCCAACCCCATAAATGTCATTACTTGCGTATTTTCTTAGACATAGATGACACGATTTCGACAATCTCCGTGACATCTTTCTTCAGCTCCTCAAGTTGTTCCTTGATCTCGTTCAAATCATTCGCCATGTCCTCATTTTTTACTGAAAGTATTTCAATCTCCTCCAACAGAGCCTCGTCTGCCCATTTGAACAGATGATTTTCACCAAATACTAATCCGCATCTGTAGAATCTTCTGCCTGGATTTTCCTTTGTCTTAGAAGTTAGAACAAGCGTCGCTGCTCCGCAGGGACACCTCCGCGGTATACCTTCACGTAACTCGAGGTTCATGTATACAACCTAGGAGATTATATGGACAAAATTGGTTAGGGTATGACCAGGTCAGTTGAGATAGCAAAGACAAGAATAGATCAGATTTTTACCTGGATGAAATTTCGGTAGTTCCCCTCAAACAGCAGCTGCAACTAAAATGAAAGGTAAACGTAAGGGGGCCAGCATATGTTAAGCCAAATAAAAGGGTGCTTATGGTATATATAGTAGATCTAGACCTAAGTGTACAGTGGAAAAGGGGACATATAGATAATGAGGACCACACGTTAAGTGGTTGAATTGTTTGACACAATAATTGATGACGTACAGGATATACCTAGGGTGATATAAGAAGTTGGCCGGTTAAACTAAATACAGTACCATAGTCTCAAATACTAAATAGAGTAATACAACGTTCATGAAAGAGTTAACAAAGAAACATAAACTTGAAAGTTCTCCGAGGCAGATGTTAAAAAAGAGAATACAAGAGAGCAAGCAATAGTGCACAAATCACAGCGGCCCAATATTGTCTTCATATAGAGAAACCAGAAGACGCTCAACGTGGCTATCAAGGACATCCGGGGTAATCCATTTACAAGCATCAACACCTCCTACACCATGCCCTTGGATGAAGAGCACAGATGAGACTGCAGAATGTGTAACTTCTTTTTGCTGAGGAATGTTACGGGGCCTATCAATACCCATTGGTTTCCCCTCTCGAACACCAACGCTTCTACCGAGATACTTGAGAAGGTATGGAAACATCAACGCAATTGGTCTTATATCCTTGGTCATCATGTAATCTGTTCGTAGCCGATTATTGCAGTCCAGGACGGTGACGACCCAAGTAGAGCAATCTACACATATGCCGACCCACTGGTTTCCGGGAAGTTTCAATGGGAAATAGAAACGTACAGCTTCAGCGGTCGATGAATCATGTCGAAACAAACCAGTAAGACCTTCCGGAAATTTGAAGTTTTCTTTCCTTGACAACTTCGAGAACTTTGAATACAAGTTGGTGAAGAGCGAGACGAATTTCGTATCCATAAAGACGAAATTGGGTTGTTGGTCTGGAGAAAGCTGAGTCCGGAACAACCTACTAGTGTGGAACATAAGCACATCTACAACCTGGTGGACAAAAAATTAAGAGGAGCAGAAGCAATGGTAAAGAAACAATGCAGAGGAAATAACTAACAATGCAAAGCGGATATGCGATAATCAATATCGGGACACTGCTTGCAACTAACCTTATTTGATAGTTGACTGGATCTCTGCATAACCTCGTAAAGCTCCGTGCTATTAATATCCCCACTTTCGGTTGCAATGGAACTTGAAAATAGAAATAATGGTTTTATATTAGACGGGTAATAAAAATAACATAATGATACCATGGTAAATAACTATGTGCATTAAAAGGTTGGACTTACAATGGTGTCTGCATCTTGTCAAGTAACAGAGCAAACTTGGCAGCGTAATCTAGGTCACCACCTTTGTAGATTGCATTGGTAACCGACTTTCTAGCACGGTTTAAAGAAGTTTTATCACATTCGTACTCCCCCATGAACAACTTGGTTGGGACCTTCTGCCTCTTGCCTCTCCGAAAGCCATTTTCAGGTTCGTCAAATGTGGTGGCAACCGGTTCCTCGGTAACAGATTTAAGATCAGGAGCATCGGTCTTACCACTCTTTCCAAGTGCGGCACGTTCCTCTTGGGTTAGTCCAAGGGAGAAGGTTGGGTTGGGAAACAACAAACCCGGATCAAGGTTCTGCAGTGGTGATACGAGTTGGACTTGGTTAACAACTATGATAAGTATAGACGGTGAGACAAAGTAATTGTTTAAGTGAGTAAACATACCATGTCTTCCTCAGATTGAGTCGGTACAGGTGCAGATTGCTCAGCCGCAGCTTGTTGTTGGCAAGTGGTACCAGTGGCTGCTGTTCCCGTGGTTGTGTTCTCGCAGCTAGTGTCACATCCCTGTTATCAAACACACATGAAACCATTAAAAAAGGAAAAACATAACAGGTGTTTTAAAATTTTTTGTAACCGGCTACGTTGAAACTTACATCTGCCTGAGAATCAGTGGAACGTTGTGCAAACCTAATTGCGTCTGATATAATTCCTGTAGTGTCTGGTATGGTCTGAGTACTGGCGTCAACAACTGTCGGTTGCTGCTTTTGCCTTTGTCCAGAAACACGCTGTCCGTTTGCGGTAAAGTTCTGAATTTCAGCCGAGAGTGTTGTCATTTGCGCGACACTGTCTTGAACAATTCCGTGCAACTCGCTGAAATTGAGCAGAATAGTTTCGGTAAATCCAGTAAGCGAGTCCTGCAGTGTTGCTATGTTGGCGTGAAGAAGCTGAAAATCGTCCTTGAGTTTATCTCGAACAACAGATGCAACCACATCAAAATTGACACCATCTTGACTTGGACAACTAGTGCTAGCCTTTGATTTCCCAGTTTTCCTATTTTGGAGATGTACTTTACCCTCTTCACGCATCCTGCTTACTTCAAATTTAGTTGACCCACCGAGAAAGTCTTTGGCAGAGAAACTGTGGTGCTGGTTGATCAATCTAACCATATTATCAACACCTACATCTTCTTCGTCGTCTGACCAATTATAGTCTGCATCATAAGTGGTTTCACCATTTGGATCTAACATGATCGACTGAACTAAAGCCTGGAAGAGTTAAAAGAATGGCGATAGCATAAATTAAATGAGTCATTGTCTCTTACACAATCACACAACCTATAGATATTAAATATGAAAGTTATAGAGCAAATACCTTTCCTGCGGCATCAATGTCGCGTGCATGGCCTGGGCTAATACTTTTTTTTCCACCTTTCTCGCTCACATGTGTATTATCATCATCTTCAGAAGAAGATGAACTTCCATCCTCAACAATTTCAGTCAACGCTGGTACACACTCAACCATGACAAGTTGCAGGGACAGTACAAACCCCTTGAGAGCAATAGTGTTTTGTGAAAGGGAAACCTCCTTCCTCTCTTTAATGCTACTCATCAACAAATTGAAAGACACCCTTCCCCACGGATACGCAAAAAAGGCATCAAGATCTCTAATCATCTCAGCCGCTTCCGGTGAGATACGTGGTGTATGTGTTGTGGGAAGTAATACAGCGGAAAGAATAGCCAGGTAAGCGTACTTTAACCTCATTTCACGATCAACAACAGTTTTTTTCTGGAGCATCTTCACAACCGATGAAACAGGAATGTTGGTGAGGGTTCCAAATAGCTCATACCAGTAGGGTGTCTCTGCGACAGATTTCTTAGTCTTCTTTTTCGTTGGTTTTGGGAACCTTTTGCAGTTAAGACCAGTCACCAAAGCAAACTCCCTCAACGAAAACCTAATAGGTTTCTCGGCGAACAAGAACCATGATTCATGCTTCTTCACCACTTTCAGCTGCCTTGATAATAAGTATCGCCCAAATCGGCCGGAGAAACTTGGTTTTTCAGAAATCTCAACCAATTTCCCAAATGGAGATCCCCTAACCTCTTCAATTTCATCGGGAGTAAGGCCACTGAGGATTTTCGTAATTGCGTCGGCCTTGTGATAAGGAGTTACCCTAACACCGGTGGGCTCTTCCCCGACGGCGAAAACTCGTTCCGGTAGTAGAGACGGTTGAATCTGTTCGTCGTCGCTCTCTTCCATTGTTAACAGTTATGCCGTGAATGCGAGTTTCTTTACGAATTTTTTGTTCTGAAGTTTAGGTTGGAGAAGAAGAGGGCTAGAGACGAAGATGGGTAGAGAAGAAGATTTGACAAGCTCTTCTCTCTCGGTATCTACGGGGCTAGTCCTGACAGAAAAGATTTGGTAAATCTTCCAAATCTAATTCTCTTTGCCGTGTAATAGTGGTACTACCCGTAAATTATGGTCAGCTGAGAGGTTTGATACCAGAAGGGTACATGCGTAAATCAACATCACAAACAGTAACGGTCGATTTCGATTTGGGTATATCGCAAATATCGCATAAGGTTTTTGGTAGGGGAGCAAATTTCCCAATTTTAAATAAGAATCATAAATATCATATTTAATAACACTAGATTCTAAAATAAAAATTTAAAATCATCAATTACTGTAGATTTTTCTTAGATTTATACCATCTTAACACTGATCACACAGATTCACACATAAACAAAACAAAAAAAAAACAAAAAAAAGAAGTGGGGACATAAGCAAACGAAGACCGAACACGAAGACTTAAACTATCACAAGTCATCACCGTTGGATATCTCTTAAGTGGGGTAAGATAGACCGTTGATTTTTTATTAAGACGTAGACTATAAACACTATACTACTTCTTCTAAGCTTCCTTGTCCTTTTTAAGGTTAGAAAATATAAAAGAAAGACGTTGGACATTACAAGAGAGAAGACTCAGCTTTAGACTCAACTAGGGCTGGGCATTTTATCCGTTATATTTGATTCGATCCGTTATTCGTTTCGATTCGATCCGAAAATTCCGGATATCCATAAACTTTCGAATCAAAGCAAATACTAAAATTCAATATCCGTTAAAATCGAAGCAAATCACAAATATTAAAATTTTGGAAAGCGGATATCCGATCCGATCCGTAAATATATAAATATATGTATATTTTGATTATATTTAAAATTTTAATTGTATAAAATTATATAATTATTAATTTAGCACATGATTTTGAACAATTCT
>CAKOAT010630709.1:384833-440801 GCA_932364175.1 Eruca vesicaria subsp. sativa
CTCAACTACGCCGAGATGGCTGTTGGAAAGGAGAACACGGAGGTGGTGGCGGAGGTACCGATGGATAAAGATGGAGAGATAGTGAAGCCACGTACGGACAAGAGAGAGTACAGAAGGATTGTTCTCAAGAACTCTCTTCAAGTGTTGTTAATCAGCGATCCAGAGACTGACAAAGTAAAGATCAATTCCTGTTTCTACTTTTAATTGCTCAAACAAGAAAGATTTAACTGATTCATGTGTCTGTCTACGTTGCTCTTACTTAGTGTGCTGCTTCAATGAACGTTAGCGTTGGATCATTCTCGGATCCAGAAGGGTTAGATGGGCTTGCTCATTTTCTTGGTACGTTTCTTCATTTCAAGATTCAGTTACTCAGTTCTGTCTTTGTAAAACAGTTATGAACATTTTAGTATCTGATTTTAATTTTTGTGTGGGGGATATTGTCAAGAGCATATGCTGTTTTATGCAAGTGAGAAGTACCCAGAGGAAGATAGTTACTCCAAGTACATCACTGAGGTAACACAGTATTGTTATTCTCCAGCTCTTGAATACAAACTTAATCATAAATTGATCATTCTTTGTTTTATTAGCATGGAGGGAGTACAAATGCTTATACATCCATTGAAGACACAAACTACCATTTTGATATAAACACTGACTCTTTTGATGAGGCTTTGGACAGGTAGGGCCTTACATTTGTTTTTATATTTATTCTGTTTTGTGTACTAATCTTTACTCATTATTGCCTAACCAGGTTTGCACAGTTCTTTATTAAACCACTGATGTCTGCTGATGCCACCATGAGGGAGATCAAAGCTGTAGACTCTGGTTAGCTTCTTGACTTTTTTGGATAGGTTTCATGTTGCAGTTTGTTTTAGTAATAAGTTTCTAACGAGTTCTTTCTCTCATCCAGAGAATCAGAAAAACTTGTTGTCTGACTCTTGGCGTATGCGTCAGGTATATATCTTCCCCTCGAGCTTGTTGGGCTTATGTCTAAAAGCTCTGCATAAATTGACAACTCACACGTCTGTTGATGTGTGTCTAACATGAGTGTTTTGTCTTTCTTTTTGGTTCACACAGTTACAGAAGCATCTAAGCAGAGAAGACCATCCATATCACAAATTTAGCACAGGTTCTTGTTCAACCTATTCTTTTAATTGGTGTGTTAATCTATTCTGCTAAGAAAGTGATATGTTTTCTTAGGGAACATGGATACTCTTCATGTACAACCTCAAGCAAAAGGAATAGATACAAGGAGTGAACTTGTTAAATTCTATGACAAGCACTACTCTGCCAATATCATGAATCTGGTTGTTTATGGCAAGGGTAGGTGTTGGTTCTAACCCAAAACTCGAGTTTCATTCAGTTTCTTTTGTTTCTGATAACAATACATCTCTCTCCTCTGGATGTCTTCAGAAAGCCTTGACAAAACTCAATGTCTAGTAGAACGGATGTTCCAGGAAATCCAAAACACCGACAAGAGTGTCCCTAAATTTCCTGGTCAGCCGTGTACTCCAGATCATTTGCAGGTTTTGTTTCTTAATTTTCAGATTTAACATTTGTTTCAGATACCATAATGTTTCTTAGGTGGTGGTTTTGTTCATTGGTTGTTCTAGGTTCTTGTGAAGGCTGTACCTATAAAGAAGGGCCACAAGCTTACCATTTCATGGCCTGTAACACCTAGTATCCATCATTATGAAGAAGCCCCATGCATGTACCTTGGTCATTTAATTGGTCATGAAAGCGAAGGAAGTTTGTTTCATGCGTTAAAAGAATTAGGTAGGTTCTCTCTGGGGCCAAACTAATAAATAGTTTTTTTAGCATAGATTCTATCTGAAAGGGGTAATAAATTGAAAAGCAGTTCTATTCTCTGTTTTTCAAAATGATTTAGGAAAAACTGTTGCTGTTAATAGCCAAGATAAATCTTCAAGATTGATTGTCTCCTCTGTATTAGTCATATAATCTAGTAGTCTTTCTTAAGATTTTCCTAATACTAGCACAGGTTGGGCAACAAGACTGTATGCTGGTGAAGGAGACTGGACTATGGACTATTCTTTCTTTGATGTTTCAGTTGATCTTACTGATGCTGGCCATGGTAGGCTTCTTTGTTCTTCCTTGTTTTATATGGATCTGGTTTTGATTTTTTTTTTGTCTTGTTTGTTTTACAGAGCATATGCATGATATTATAGGGTTGTTGTTCAGACACATTAAGCTCTTACAACAATCTGGTGTTTCCCAGTGGATTTTTGATGAGGTATTGGTATTATTAACCGTGCTAGTGATTTAGTTTCATTAAAGACATTGATACATTTTTATTTTATTGTTGTTGAAGCTCTCAGCTATCTGTGAGGCAGAGTTTCATTATCAAGCCAAAATAGATCCAATCTCTTATGTTGTGGATATTTCATCAAACATGACGGTAATAGTCTTTCCTAGTTGTTCAGTGACTTCTCATACTTTTCTTGTATCTCATGTGGCAAAAAAATAGAATAGATGCTAGACAATTCATATTATTTTTGTAAGAAAATCTTATGTGTTTCTTTTGCAATTGTGCTTCAGATATACCCAACCAAGCATTGGCTCGTTGGATCATCTCTACCTTCAAAATTTAATCCAGCTATTGTACAAAAGATTCTAAACGAGCTGTCTCCTAGCAATGTCAGGTAAGTCTCTGTTGTTGAAATGCATCTTCCACAAGCAGACAATAACCTAGTGTTGTATTCTTTAAAATTTACATGCCAAAGCTCACTGCCATTATATATATGTTTGTAGAATCTTTTGGAAATCAAATAAGTTTGAAGGACAAACTGACAAGTTTGAGCCATGGTACAACACTGCTTATTCTTTTGAGAATATAACTGAATCCACTATTCAGGTTGGCTTTTTGATATACCTTTTAGTTTCCTTTATGTGTTCAAATTTGTATTGTGTTTGATTTGGAATATGTGATTAAACAATTACAGGAGTGGGTGCAATCTGCACCTGATGTAAATTTGCTTCTACCAGAACCTAATGTCTTCATCCCTACAGATTTTTCATTAAAGGATGTTAAAGATAAGGTTCAGTTCCATCACTCTAGTAACAAATTAAAAATGTTTTACAAAGCAGTTATCTCATGATGCTTAACTAAGTTCTGGAACAGGAAACTTTTCCTGTTTTGTTGAGAAAGACATCGTTTTCAAGATTGTGGTACAAACCTGATACAAAGTTCTACAAACCAAAGGCATATGTTAAGATAGATTTCAACTGCCCCCTTGCAGCCTCTTCTCCTGATGCTGCAGTTCTTTCCAATACTTTTGTTTGGTTGCTTGTGGACTACTTAAATGAATATGGTAATATTTGATATATAAATTTCTCTTTGGACTACCTCTAGTCATTAGGAAAGACAACTCTATGGTAATAGATTTCTTGTTTATGTCATTTTTTACTCTATGTTTCAGCTTATTATGCTCAGACTGCTGGTCTTGACTATGGATTAAGTCTTTTAGACAATGGTTTTGAGGTGAGCTTGTACTTGGATTTCTGACGTATTTTCTTGTGTATTTTCTCAGTGAAATTTCATGTTTGACTAAAGTGTTTCTCATTCCAGCTCTATCTTGTTGGTTTTAATCATAAACTGAGGATCTTGCTTGAAGCTGTCATGCAAAAGATAGCAACATTTGAAGTTAAACCTGACAGGTTTTCTGTTGTCAAGGTAAGTAACCTTGATAGACATCAACAACTTCTTCACTGCATGTTAACCATATTCTTGTAACAGGAAACAATCACCAAGGCATACCAAAACTACAAATTCCAACAACCATATCAACAAGCATTGAGTTACTGCTCAATGGTTTTACAAGATAACACTTGGCCTTGGACAGAGGAACTAGATGCTCTCTCTCATTTAGAACCTGAAGACTTGGTAAATTTTGTTCCAATGCTGTTATCAAAAACCTTTCTTGAGTGCTACATAGCAGGTACCAACTTGTTGTATGATTTACTTTGGTCTCTAATCCTTTTTGTTCTGTTTATATATATATATACATGTCGTGTGGTTCTTTGAACATTGGATTATGTCTCTTTTCAGGAAACATTGAGAAGAATGAAGCTGAGTCAATGGTCAAGCACATTGAAGATGTTCTTTTCAACAACCCAAAACCTATTTCTCGTCCGTTGTTTCCATCTCAGTTCCTGACAAGTAGAGTTGTAGAGCTGGGAACAGGAATGAAATACTTTTACCATCAAGAAGGATCAAACCCCAGTGATGAAAACTCTGCTCTAGTGCATTACATTCAGGTAGTTACCAGTAAGCTTTCAACAAGTTTTTGCATGGCTTAAGGCTTATCTTGTAGATATTGATGCTTAAAACTCTTTTGTTATGAACAGGTTCATCAAGACGAATTTGCCATGAATAGTAAACTTCAGCTTTTCGGTCTCATTGCAAAGCAAGCCACATTCCACCAGCTTAGAACAGTGGAGCAACTTGGTTACATCACTTCACTTTCTCGGAGGTATGTAGCTATTTCTCTAAATAATATCCAGGAGTTATTATGTTTTGATGCATAACCACTTTTTCTTCTGCAACACAGCAACTACTCTGGTGTCTATGGTGTACAGTTCATTATCCAGTCTTCAGTTAAGGTAACCAACTTTTCTTACCTCTCTCTTCCACTCATACATTGAATAGTTAATGCATAGTTTCTTAACTTGCCTTTTGAGTTTATCGTTAATAGGGTCCTGGACATGTTGATTCAAGGGTGGAGTCACTACTCAAGGATCTTGAGAGTAAGATTTACAAGATAAGCGATGAGGAGTTCAAGGTGAGATGGGCCTAACTAGATACTATATAGAATCATATTTGCTTTGCTTAAGAGAAACCACAGCTTCACCATTAAAGCCTATTTGTAACTGACATGACTTTCTACTCAGAGCAATGTAACAGCTTTGATAGACATGAAGCTTGAGAAACACAAGAACTTGTCGGAGGAATCTTACTTTTACTGGGAAGAGATCCAAAACGGGACATTCAAATTCAACCGTGTAGATGCAGAGGTACCATATGAATCCTCCAAAGTTATCTAGTTTTAAAAACACTTAAAGTCTAGCTCAATCCAGTAACATCGCTTCCTTGGGGGGTGTTGTTTGTGTGGTTAGGTGGCTGCACTAAGAGAGCTAAAGAAGGAAGAACTGATAAGTTTCTTTGACGAATACATAAAGATTAACGCACCAAAGAAGAAATCTCTAAGCATATGTGTTTATGGAAACCAGCATTTGAAGGAAATGGCGTCTGACAAAGAAGAAGTTGCATCACCATTCATAGAGATTGAAGACATTGTTGGTTTCAGAAAGTCTCAACCTCTTTACGGTTCGTTGAAAGGTTGGAACCAGCTGAAACTGTGAGGAGGTTCCAAACTATTTTCAAGAAAATACACTTATTACCAAAACGATATCGTCTATGTGAATCTCTATTCATCTGAATATAATAAACACAGAAGCTGTAGGAAAGATATTGTCTCATCATAGAACATAACTTGTGGTAATAATATAATCATTGTGTTAGGTTTATTATCAGTTCATCATGTCCTTATGATAAAAATTGTGACAGCTAATAACATGCTGCTGACACTATTATCCTGCAAATCATTGTTAAAACTCATTGAAGATTCTTCTGGTGTGATTCAATGAATGAGATATCAATGTTAACTCTCAGCAGAATCTTCGGGTGTGATTCAATGAATGATCGTTCGATCCAATAATTGATATTTTCTAATTCCAAACTCTATGGACATATGGGCAGACCAGTGGGCCATATTTGAGATCTCTCTATCCTTAAAGATCCGACAAGAATAAGCGAATTGCGATGCTTGCTGCCGTAAGCAAAGAATTATTCCAAAGGGTATAAAAGAATCATTCCAAAAGGCAAATAACTTGGTCAAATAAATGTTAGGGGTTAAACCAAAGATGCAGCAACCTAACACCGAAACCGAGTCAAACAAAAACAAATAAGAAACAGAGTCAATAAAACAAATTTTCATCAATATCCAATGATTTTGGAATCCAAAGATTGTTTCAATGTATCATCAAAACCTCACAAGAACAGTCTTCTAAATTAATAAAGTAACAAAAAGAATATGATTTTCTTGATTTTTTTTGGTTGGACAAATCAATCAAACATCAGAGAATAGCAAGAGATCTCTATAGAGCCATGAAAAAAATATTAATCAAATTTTCATCAATATCCAATAATTTTGGAATCCAATGTATCATCAAAACCTCACAAGAACAATTTTCTCAATCAATAAAGTAAGCAAAAAGAATATGTTTTTTTTTGGTTGACAAATCAATCAAACAACAGAGAACAACAAGAGATCTCTGGCGTCTTCATACACTTGAGAAGACTTGACACCACAAGCTGCACCAGTTCCAGTTCCTAACCCAACAACTAACCCGGTCGAATCTTGACCCGAACCACTCGAAACACCACCACCTCCAAGTAAATCAGTGACGCCGCCGCGACGGTGATGGCCGTCGGAAGGAGGATGGTAATAGAGACGCGCCGTCTGAGGGCAGTGCGAATGAAACCTAGCCGCTATTCTCACGCCTAGATCCAACATCTCCCCGTACTTTCCCATTCTTTGAAAGATCTTTTATATTCTTTGTGCTCTTTTTTTTTGTGTTGGTTCTCTTTCTCTTCAAGAGAGAGAGAAAGAGAGAGACGAGAGAATGATGGAGAGTTTTTCCAAGTCGAGTCTAATATATAGGGTGCGTGAAAAGCGGACCAAGTCTTATCTTGAGGGTTTCATAGTTATTTCCTGTTTTTTTTCTCAGTCCCTATGTTTCTATTGTATTTCCAAATTGCCCCCTCATGTTTTGTTAAGTATTGTGTAATCATAACAATTAACAACCATAAGTTATTAGTTATTACTTATTAGTATTAGTTGTTTACTATTCATGATAATTATTATTTTCAGATCTTTTTGAATGACTAATATTTAAATATAAGATAAATAGTATATTAGAGTATTGAAGTGAAATTTATTGAAAACCTTTGGGACTGTATATTCATTTATGAAACTATAGGGTTGAAATTATGAAAAACTGAAAATTCTTATTCTGAGAAGTAAATTTAGCGTTTCTTTGAAGGAACCGGTTTAGCGTTTCTTAACGTTTTTTCTATGTTTTCTAATAATTAATGGGAAAATTAATGAATCCGCGTTATAATGGGTCGTCTACTATACCAAATAGTCGCCGCGTATGCTTGACTGCGGCAAAACCGCGAAGGTCGCTTGAAAAGTAAGCGTTTAGGTATCATCCGACTATTTTGGACTTGCTTTTAAGACTTTTTGACTTTAAATTTATGAGTTTTGTTGTCAAAAAAAAAAATTATGAGTTTTTTGTTAGTAATATTTCACTATGAACTTATACACTGTTACATCAAGTTAGACTAGTGTCAACTAAATTTGATTTTTGACGCATGTTAATAACTGGTTGTATAGGACAGTTAAAGAACTTTTCTCGGTTTTAAATCTAAAGATTCATGCTAGTTTTGTCAAGATAATGTATAAATGTATAATTATATCTAAAATATAACATTTGAATTACTTATAAGGGAAACTTTCCCTTCCTCCTTAGTTTCCTTTAAGTAAACAAATCAAACTAATACTTATGATTTATATGCTAACTTGCTAATTCTTTTGATGATTTGCTCATTAGTCATTAATGAGATTTTTAAAACTTCTTGCCAAAATCACATTTGTAAGTTCTGACTCCAAATAAAGTTAGAATGGGCTTATAAGATTAGTTGAATTAACCAACTTTAGCACTAACTTTTCTAGAGTTATTTCTGGGTATGTAGTGTAACAGAGCCACTTATAACATTCTAGCGTTCTAGGCTATATATAGTCATATATAGAGTTTTCATTTCCCTAATCAAGACAACTTAGATTGTATATAAGTCATAAAGTTGCAGAGGTCTATAGTATAAGTCATACCTGCTTCCAGCAACGTCTTAGTTTTTTCATGCAATCTACAAAAAATATGGAAGCAGAGGAACGTATGATTGAGGCATTTAAACAGTTTTCAGGGTACTTAATCAAATAATCTCATCTCATAACGATGAACAGAATATGAAAGTTGAGTTTTCATACCTTGTAAATATAGGGATCATGTCTTCCTCCTGTGCCATACCTCTTCACTTCCTCCATCTGCAACAACCTGCTTCAAGATATCAAACTTCGTAAGGTTGCTGATGGTTTTGATCAGTACTACAAGCCTATAACTATCTTCAACTAAACCTAATTCATGGATAAAATGGTTAACAAGTGTGTTTGTGCAGTGAAGTATGATGAGTTTACATTCTGAGAGCTTTGCTGGTATCTGGTGTGTTGCCAAGAACCTGACGTATCTGAAGTTCAGAAGAAGAAGAACCCGTGGAAAGAAACTCCAAGATTTCTTTTGCTCTACGTCGTATAGAACTTGACCTGCTACTCTCATTCTTATTCTCCTTCTTCTTTTTCACTTCCACTCTTACCTTCTCGTAACTTCTCTGCTTTCTCAGATTCATTCTGCTTGCAAACGTGGAAACCTCACTGGAACCAGTTGACAAACATGACGACTCTTCTTTCGAATCAACAGAGAATGTTGACAGATCACACACAGATCCCCAAATCACCTGAGAACGACGTTTTCTTGCTATCTACGTAAAACATCAAAATCAAAAAATTCCACAAGAGGCTTAGTCAATCTAATTTTCCCAGTGATTTCAATTCTCATACGATCTTAGATAACATTCCACAACGATTACTCCGAACACAGAGACGTGATGAAGAGTGAAGAGTTCGTACCTTGAGATTCGTGAGACTAAATCGATCTCCAGCGTAACTGAATTCGAATCCGAGGTTGTTACGATCGCTTGATAGAGCAGAGCCGCACGATCCCGATCCGTTAGATCCCAAAATCAAGCTTCCTTCCTCACACCAGCTCGATTCCTCCACAGATCTCGACCTATAATCACAAACAACAACGATTGATATTTTCACAGATCTAGATCTCGATTTCTCGTAATTAGCTTGGAAATTTTGAAACGAATTGGTTGTTAGATGCGACCTTGTAGGTGAGATAAACACCGGTGCGTATGAAAGAAGGAGGAGCGAAGAAGCAACTGTTATCTCCGTCGTAGAAGGAAACTCCGTCATCTTCTAAGATTCGCTTCCGAATCGGAAGGTTTCTCTGAGTTTCTATCAATGGCGGGATGATTTGATTCCCTTTTGAATTCCACACTCTCTCTCTCTATACACAACGGGCAGCGAAGGATCGGAGAGATAATTGGCGAGGACTTATATCAAGCCCATTAAAGGCTCAGTTAAGGCCCATTAAAGGCCAAGTTAAAGCCCATAACGCCCATATAATGGCGGGATTAGTCATGGGTATTCGGGTTTTCGGATCGGGTCGGTTCGGTTTATTTGGTTTTCGGGCTGGGATGTGTAGGAACCGTTTAGGAACCGGACATTTTTCAGATCGGTTCGGTTCAGATAATGTCCGGTTCGGGTCCGGTTTCTAGTTTTTTATAAAACCCGAAGTGGAACCATATTACAAATAATTCGGGTTTAGTTCGGGTTTGAAGTCTAGTAAACCGAAAAAATCCCGAAAACCTGAGTTAAATCCGGAAAACCACAAAAATTTATTCGGGTAGTTCGAATTTTTTAAATATTTTTATATATAAATTATATTTTATATATATTAAAAATTAAAAATAATTAATATTTTTAATGTATTCAAAATATTCGGATACCTGCTCGGTTCTCGGTTCGATCTCGGTTCGGTTTCGGTTTTTCGGATTTAAAAATATAGCAACCGTTCGGGTTTTTATAATTTTTGGATCGTTTTCTATTTCGATTTTTTCGGCTTGGTTCCGGTTCGGTTTTCAGGTTTCGGATAATATGCCCAGGACTAGGCGGGATGATATGATACGACGTCATAAACTATATCTCCAAGTCATGTCCTCTTGCCTTCACCTTCATCTCCCTCCGTTATCTCAACCGCTTCCGTTTTCCCGCCACAAACGCCGTTACCCTCTTCGCGCCACAAAAACCTCTTCATCACTAACGGAACTCTCCAACACCGTCAATGTCGTCTCCCCACCTTCAAAACTCATCTCTCAGTCACGCTCACCGGAGTTTTGGATCGATTCCCTCCGCTCCAAAGTCCGATCAAACCTCCTCCGCGAAGCCGTCTCAACTTACATTGACATGATCGTTCTCGGCATAAAGCCAGACAACTTCGCCTTCCCGGCTCTACTAAAAGCCGTCGCCGACCTAAACGACGTCGTTTTAGGGAAACAGATCCACGCGCACGTGTTTAAATTCGGATACGGAGCTGACTCCGTAACCGTCGCGAACACGCTCGTGAATTTCTATAGAAAATGCGGAGATTTTAGTGCTGTCTGCAAGGTGTTCGACAGAATTCCCGAGAGAAACCAAGTCTCTTGGAACTCGTTGATTTCTTCGTTGTGTAGCTTCGAGAAGTGGGAGATGGCGTTGGAGGCGTTTCGTTGTATGTTGGATGATGACGTGGCGCCGAGTTCGTTTACTTTGGTGAGTGTAGCTATGGCTTGTTCGAATTTGCGTGAGGGGTTGTTGTTTGGTAAGGAGGTTCATGGGTATAGTTTGAGGAGAGGTGTGTTGAATTCGTTTATGGTGAATGCTTTGGTGGCTATGTATGGTAAATTGGGGAAGTTGGGGTGTTGTAAAGTTTTGCTTGGGGGTTTTGGAGGTCGTGATTTGGTGACGTGGAACACTTTGTTGAGCTCTTTGTGTCAGAACGAGGAGTTTGTTGAGGCGTTGGGGTATTTGAGAGAGATGGTGTTGGAAGGTGTTGAGTCTGATGGGTTTACTATTTCGAGTGTGCTTCCTGTTTGTTCACATTTGGAGTTGTTGAGGACGGGGAAGGAGATTCATGGGTATGGTTTGAAGAATGGGGCTTTGGATGAGAATTCTTTTGTTGGGAGTGCTTTGGTTGATATGTATTGTAATTGTAAGCGAGTGGTGAGTGCTCGTCGTGTGTTTGATGGGATTTTTGATAGAAAGATTGGTCTTTGGAATGCTATGATCGCTGGATATGCGCAGAATGAGTATGATGAGGAAGCGTTGTCTTTGTTTATTGAAATGGAAGAAAGTTTTGGGGTTTTAGCTAACACGACCACAATGGCAAGTGTTGTACCTTCTTGTGTTCGTTCTAATGCATTTTCTAGAAAAGAAGCTATCCATGGTTTTGTCTTGAAGAGAGGTCTAGGAGAAGATAGGTTTGTGCAGAACGCATTGATGGATATGTATTCTAGGCTGGGAAAGATCGATATCGCAGAGATGATATTTAGTAAATTGGAAGATAAAGATTTAGTTACATGGAACACGATGATTACAGGTTATGTGTTCTCAGAATGTCATGAGGATGCTCTTCGTGTGCTACACAAGATGCAAAACTTTGAAAGAAAAGCTGATCTGAAACCTAACTCCATCACTCTGATGACAATCCTCCCTAGTTGTGCTGCACTGTCAGCATTAGCAAAGGGGAAAGAGATCCATGCTTACTCCATCAAGAACAATTTGGCAACTAGTGTGGCTGTAGGAAGCGCTTTAGTTGACATGTACGCAAAATGTGGCTGCCTCCACAACGCTAGAAAAGTGTTTGATCAGATTCCAATAAAAAACGTCATAACCTGGAATGTCATCATAATGGCTTATGGGATGCATGGAAACGGGCAAGACGCCATAGATCTGCTCAAAATGATGATGGTTCAGAAAGTAAAACCAAACGAGGTTACATTCATCTCAGTGTTTGCAGCTTGTAGCCACTCAGGGATGGTTGATGAAGGAATGAGAATATTCTACAATATGCAAAACGAATACGGTGTTGAACCTAGCTCAGATCACTATGCATGTGTTGTAGATTTGCTTGGAAGAGCTGGTAGAGTTGAAGAAGCATATCAGCTCATCAACACGATCCCTCTTTATTTCGACAAAGCTGGAGCTTGGAGTAGCCTCCTAGGTGCTTGTAGGATTCACAATAACCTAGAAATTGGAGAAATAGCTGCTCAGAATCTCATTCAGCTTGAACCAGACGTAGCTAGTCACTATGTGCTACTTGCTAATATCTACTCATCAGCAGGTCTATGGGAGAAAGCAACAGAGGTAAGGAGAAAAATGAAAGTGAAAGGCGTGAGAAAAGAACCTGGATGTAGCTGGATCGAGCATGGAGATGAAGTACATAAGTTCATAGCTGGTGACTCGTCTCACCCCCAAAGCGAAAAGCTCCATGGATATCTGGAGACCTTGTGGGAGAAAATGAGAGAACAAGGGTATGTACCTGACACGTCTTGTGTGCTTCACAATGTAGAAGAAGATGAGAAAGAGGTTTTGCTATGTGGACACAGTGAGAAGCTAGCGATTGCGTTTGGGATACTCAACACATCACCGGGTACTGTTATAAGAGTGGCTAAAAACCTCAGGGTTTGTAATGACTGTCATCAAGCCACAAAGTTTATCTCAAAGATTGTTGATAGAGAGATCATATTGAGAGATGTTAGGAGGTTTCATCATTTTAAGCATGGAACTTGCTCCTGTGGAGACTATTGGTGAAACATGAAAGACATGATGCATCAAAATTTCTCCCGCTGTATAATTTTGTAAGTGTTGATTCTTGTATAATTCGCTGTACCATAAAAAAGCTGCTTATTTTTTGCTGAGAAAGCAATGACCGAACGTTAAGATTAAAATATAATTAGACTAGATATTCAAAGAATCAAAGTCTAAATATGGATTAATTGACTGCATGATTAATGAAAACGACCAATTTCTAATATATCTTTTGAGCTGTCATTGTATGACCTTCATGATGAGTTGGCTTTTGTATGTATGTAATCACTTTTTTTTTTTGTTAAATATTAAATAAATCTAAGTACTTAAGGTGTCTTTCTTAGTATGCCATGAATATAGAAGATGATACCACTCTTAACAATGTAAGGATATCAAAAGTTATATAAAATTGGTTGAGTTCACTTGGTCGGCACCAGCTATCACCTAATGCACGTAATAATACTCTTGTTTTCTGTCTTAATAACATACAAGTCTAAACCTAACAATCATGTTATATAATAGAAACACATATATATATATATATATATATATATATATATCAGATAATTAATACCATAATACACATGTGATGCTGAATATTCCACTAAGGAAACAAAAAAAGGGTTCTGATAGAAGAAGCATATAAAGGAAAGATAGCCAGCCCCACCCATGTCCTCTGGCTAAGATAATCAAATATGCGAAATGGACCCAGTGGTCGCCATGAAATGATGAATTTTCTTAAACAAAAGTTGGTGTATATTATTTTACAATATGATTCTGTTGACTGGATTGAACTATTCTGAAAATTACCGGTCCTAACAGATTCAAAAATCGAACTATAGTATATTTTTAAGAATTGTGTGAATATGCAAAACATCAAAGCACTATTTTTGTAGCGGACTTATGAGTTTGTTTAGTTATATGTCAATATCAGTCTTATATGTTAATAACGTAGGTTAGGGAGATTTGAATCTATAATTAGTGAAGCAAAAAGAAAGTAAAAGAACACTAATCCATCATGGTTAATCATTTTAAAGTTCGATACTCTCCCCAACACAATGACATTTTTGAAGTTAATATATGTATAAATTAAGAGAAACATTGATAATAATAAAATGAAAAAGAAAAAAAAGAAAAGCAGCCATCACGACCGGATCTTTTATTTCTATCTCTCAAACATATGTTCTTCTTTCTCTTCATCATCATCTTACCACTCGCCTCCTCGTCTACGCAACTCGATTCTATAAAAATCTATCTGGATAAAGCAAAACAGCTACACAATTTTAAAAAAAGGTATGAACATTAGATAGAGAGAGACGCTTAGCTTTAATTAAACACAGCGCATACCTTACCTCCTTTCAATAATCTTTCTATTTTTTTGGTTTTTTGCTTACTGCTGATCTCTTTCTACTTGAGATCTATCTATTCAGGTACACGTTAGGAGTTTGTATATTCAATTAGCTTTCATATCTTCATGAATTGGATCCCTGCTTTGTTTTTACTTTAACCTGAGTTTAATGGATCTGCTTAAATTGTTTTTTTTTTTGTTTTTTGGTTCGTTTTGCGTTTATGTGGTCGTGCATGCTGGTTCTGTATCAGGACTGATTATTTACTAGGAATCGTTTAAGTTAGGGTTTTTTATCAAATAGTGATATAACAGTTAAGAACACAAGAACAATGGTCACGGTACAGTGATCACTGGATAATGTTTTGTGATCTCTCTAGCTACCCAGATTTGACTTCAAAAGTAGCCTAAGGCTAACATTGAATGTATTTTCGTTGATCTAAAACCAACACAAAGAGGTGGATTCTTCCACCGGATCTGTGAGTGTGTACAATAGGTTAAGACAACAATATTGGATCACTGCTTCATCATGCCTTGGAGTTTTCTTGTGGTTACTCTAACGTGGAGTGCTTGCTACTGTATGTCAATGGATTACTACTGCGCTATGGGGGTTTGATTCAGTATTCGCCAAGGCTAATCTTACAAGAGTTTACCACTCATAGCTGATCTTTAGCAATACACGAAACTCCACGAGTGATAGAAGCCTAAATGTTGAGTTTATCTTATAAGAGTGTACCACTCACAACTGATCTTTTAGCAATACACGAAACTCCACGAGTGATGGAAAGCCTAGATGTTGAGTTGATTTTGTAGTTTAGCTTGGAACTTTGGAGGCAGGCCTTTCCCTGATATGCGCCCAGTATAACGTCACCACTATGTCTTGTTTTCCAATGAAGAATCCAAGAGTGATACATCGACACTGGTCACTTTTGTATTATCCTTCTCCAAATAACGATAAGCTTGAATTTCCTGAATGATTGGATTGCCAGACTAGTGAATTGTGGGAGGGAATTGAGTAGTCTCTGCATGATTTTTTGCTGAGTGGACATATAGCTCAAACGTGCTCCTACATAATACCTTTTTGTCCTCGTATATGATTTGTCATTTTAGAAATTTAGTTGTAGAAGCTGGACCTTTATGTTGATCTTTAGTTTTTATAAGGTTCATAATTGCCCCCCTTTAGATGAACATATTTATGCAACGCCAAGAAATGTATTGGTTTTACAGGATTCCTCCAATCGCAGTTTCAGCTTATAAAACAGTCTCTTACCTTCTTATTTGTTTCCCACTTGTTCTATGTTCTTGGCAGGTAGTTTAAGTATTTTTACTTGAGGACGAGATTGACTATTATATGCAGAATGTCTGGGTCAACCAAAGTATTGGATCCTGCGTTTCAAGGAGCCGGGCAGAAACCGTATCCTTTCGTAATCTTTACTTTTTCGTTTTGCTTTAATATTAGATGGCAGGGAAGCAATACAATTGTTTCATAAGTGGAAGTACAGAGAGGAAACTTCAATTAGTACCGCTTTTGCATGCACTAAATTTCTTGATATTGTTGAACGTTTTAGTGCTGTCTGAGGTGTTGAACTTAACATTTATTAGAGGGACTGAAATCTGGAGAATCGAAAATTTTCAGCCAGTTCTAGTGCCCAAATCGGAACATGGAAAGTTCTACATGGGAGATACTTATATCGTCTTGCAGGTTTGGGATTTATTACACTGTGTTTTTTCCCTTCTTTATGTATGCTTATTAATAGACAAATTATAAGATATAACTTGATATTGGCTTACAGAACAGGAGAACATGCTTTTTTTCTGATCATATGTATAAATTATAGTGTATATGCCGTTTATTAATTTTCACATTAGCATTCTTCTCTTTGATCTATATGCAGACGACACAGAATAAGGCGGGTGCTTATCTATTTGATATACATTTTTGGATTGGTAAAGATACAAGCCAGGTATCTGTTTTCGGAATTTATTTGTAATGTTAGCATATAGTGAACAACAAAAACAATGATGAATCTTCTTTGTTACTAATCTGCGATTGGTGATTCCAGGATGAAGCTGGAACAGCAGCTGTGAAGACAGTTGAACTTGATGCAGGTCTTGGAGGCCGAGCTGTCCAACACCGTGAAATTCAAGGTCATGAATCCGACAAGTTCTTGTCTTACTTCAAGCCTTGCATTATACCGCTAGAGGGTGGTGTTGCCTCTGGATTTAAAAAAGCCGAGGAGGAGGAGTTTGAAACCCGATTGTATACCTGCAAAGGGAAACGTGCTGTCCACTTGAAACAGGTTTCTTTTTCTGCAGATCTTTGGAAGTGTTGTACTCTTTTTGCAGGGGTGTTTACTATGTATGTAAGCTTATCTCTTTTCTTTTTCCTCTGTAGGTTCCTTTTGCTCGGTCTTCACTGAATCATGATGATGTGTTTATCTTGGACACCAAGGAAAAGATTTATCAATTTAATGGTGCAAATTCAAATATCCAAGAACGAGCTAAAGCGTTGGTAGTCGTCCAATATTTGAAAGACAAGTTTCATGAAGGAACTTGTGACGTTGCTATCGTTGGTAAGTTGTATCTTCTTTACTTTTTGTTCAGTCATTCAAGCAGCAGTTGGATGCACAATGTATTTGTACACAGATTAAGGTACTCATGCATGTATAATAATTTGCTTGCATAACAGATGATGGAAGATTAGATACAGAATCAGATTCTGGAGAGTTCTGGGTCCTCTTTGGAGGTTTTGCTCCAATCGCAAGGAAAGTTGCTAGTGAGGATGACATTATTCCAGAGGCAACTCCGCCTAAGCTTTATAGGTACTTATCTCCCTTTTGATCTGGCTCTTCTCTGTTGGCTTTCAAGTATTTTCTGCTCTTCACACTGATGTAAACACTATTATGATCGCATGATAACTCATTTTAGGCCTTACTTTAAGAAGCTGATTTGTTGTTTCCCTTGTTTAGTATCGCTGATGGTAAGGTAGAACCTATAGATGGCGTCTTATCCAAATCTATGATGGAAAACAATAAATGCTACCTTTTGGACTGCGGTTCTGAGGTATTTATCTGGGTTGGCCGAGTAACTCAAGTTGAAGAGAGGAAAACTGCTATCCAAGCTGCTGAGGTAAAACTGGAATCACTAAATTGCTTAGCCTTAGAATATCTGAGCATTAGTTCTCATTTCTACTTTTTTCTGCAGGACTTTATTGCTAGTGAAAATAGGCCAAAGGCAACACGCGTAACCCGTGTTATCCAAGGTTATGAGCCCCATTCTTTCAAGTCTAACTTTGACTCTTGGCCATCAGGCTCGGCAACTCCTGCTAACGAAGAAGGGCGAGGAAAAGTAGCTGGTAAAGACTGCTTTGATACTCAAGTCATTAATGAAAACTTGAGTGATTTTATTTAGCCCTGACTTTGGTGGTTTGTGATTTTCTAGCATTACTTAAACAACAAGGTGTTGGGTTAAAGGGCCAGTCAAAATGCACACCAGTGAATGAAGATATTCCACCGCTGCTTGAAGGAGGTGGAAAGTTGGAGGTATGTTATGTTTCCTGACTTGTTAAACTACTATTTACTAAATCTAATTGGTTACTTCCGTCCGAACTTATTGAGCTCATGTGATAGGTTTGGTACATAGACGGTAAGGCCAAGACTCCTCTATCCAAAGATGATGTCGGAAAACTTTATTCTGGAGACTGCTATTTGGTCCTTTATGCCTACCATTGTGGTGAAAGGAAAGAAGATTACTTCTTGTGCTGTTGGTTTGGAAAGAATAGCATTCAGGTAATTATAAAAAAAAATGTGCATCTATAGTTCTCATATTATTATAAACAAATGTCTCTAGTTTAGTTGTCTAATATTAGTGTTCTTTAGCTCCTCAGTTAATAGTTGCAGAGGGGATATTTAGACATTTAATGTATTGACTAAAGGGACATGTTTTGGCTTCTTCATAATGTATGATTTTATCTTCAAGGAGCAAAAAGTTGCAAAAGTGGTATTTGTTATTGTGCTGCAGTTTTGATCGTTGGGGGCTACTGTTAGTATTGTATTTATATTTTATGAGCTGTTTCTCTCAACTTTTGGGGTAATGCTCAAAGTTTGGGTAGGAATTGTGATGGATTTCAGCTATTCAATTTATGGCTTTATGTATAATTTTGAACATGTTGAACTTCTAGCCATCTATTCAATTTATGGCTTTATGTATAATTTTGAACATGTTGAACTTCTAGCCATCTAAATTTTGTTTTCTTCCAAGTTTAGGAGGATCAAGAGACGGCAGTCCGTCTGGCTAGCGCAATGACAAATTCGTTGAAGGGAAGACCAGTGCAGGTAGCATATCATTTATTATTTGTAAGCCATAGCTACAAGAATTAAATGATTGTTGAATAACTTGATCTTCTTGCAGGCCCGTATATATGAGGGTAAAGAGCCTCCACAATTTGTTGCGCTTTTTCAACATATGGTGGTCTTTAAGGTATTTCTTTTGATTGTTAATACAAGTTGGTTGTTGCTGCAAGACAATGTATTGGTAGCTGATGTGGTTAAATTTAACTTTTAGGGTGGTTTGAGCTCTGGTTACAAAAATAGTGTGACAGAGAAAGGTTCAACAGACGAAACCTACACGCCCGAATCAATTGCACTTATTCAAGTGTCTGGAACTGGAGTTCACAATAACAAGGCATTACAAGTTGAAGCGGTATATTCTGTTTTTCTAAAACTTTAACAATGTGCAAACCATACCCGGTTGCTTTTCATTTTTCTACTAGGAATGCATATTACTCTGGTTTTACTATTCTGTCGCATGTTGTCTGACATTTGTGTTTCTGCAGGTGGCAACTTCTTTGAACTCTTACGATTGCTTCCTTCTACAGTCCGGTACTTCCATGTTCTTATGGCACGGAAACCAAAGTACGCATGAGCACCAAGAACTGGCGGCTAAAGTTGCTGAATTCTTAAAGGTAGTTTTGAATGTATTGTCTTTCATTTTATAGGTGAAGCTGTCCCAAGTATATGATGTATCTTCATATAACAGTCCTTTGATTGGTAAGTCTAATTATCTTTTATTCCTACTAACTCAGCCTGGGACTACTATCAAGCACGCCAAGGAGGGAACGGAGAGCTCATCATTTTGGTTTGCACTTGGAGGAAAACAAAATTTCACCAGCAAGAAAGTTTCCTCTGAGACTGTCAGAGATCCTCACTTGTTCTCCTTTTCATTCAACAGAGGTAATGCATGTCAATATCAATTATTCTTAAATTTTATATATGGCGCGCATATTCTAACTTTGTTATCCTCTTTTCACTGTGTCAACATGGATCCTCAGGAAAATTTCAGGTGAGAATTTTGAAACATATGTCCAACGTATTTTTTCGGAATCTGTTCATGTCTTAACATTACTTTGCACAGGTTGAGGAGATTCACAATTTTGATCAAGATGACCTCTTGACAGAGGATATGCATTTACTAGATACTCACGCTGAAGTTTTTGTGTGGGTTGGTCAATGTGTGGACCCCAAGCAGAAGCAAACTGCCTTTGAGATTGGCCAAGTAATATGCTTTTCTGCATATCCGTTGCTTCCCTTTTGCTATCTTGTTTGCTCATTGTATAGTTTTTGTGCAGAGATACATTGATCTAGCTGGTTCCTTGGAAGGTTTGTCTCCAAAAGTTCCATTGTACAAAATCACTGAGGGGAATGAACCGTGCTTCTTCACCACTTATTTTTCGTGGGATGCTACTAAAGCCACTGTAAGGTTTTCTCTCCTCGAAGATATGTTTTGAGTATTTAGAATGAGAACGCGTCTGTTTTGAATAAAGTGCTAGTTAAGTAGCTAATGTGATAGAGCTAGAGAGGGTTTGAAAGCATACTCATTTAGAATTAACTGTGATTGTCATTTGACTTTATAGAACGTCCACTTCTTGTTATCATTATATTTACTTTGGGTTCTGTAATACAGGTGCAAGGAAATTCCTTCCAGAAGAAGGCAGCATCATTACTTGGTACACACCACGTTGTGGAGGTAAACATTCTTGCTGGGGAAAGTAGGAGATACCACATTCTTGGATTCTAAGTTTCCTTGCTTTTGTGTCTAATATTAGCAGATAAGATCAGATGTAACGATTTGAAAGCGGCTGTTGATACTTCGCTTTTCTAAATTTAGTATATTACATCCATGAAACGTTGGTGTATAATTTAATTTACTCTTTCGCTGCAGGATCAGTCTAGCGGTGGGAACCAAGGACCAAGGCAAAGAGCTGCTGCTCTAGCTGCCTTGACTTCCGCTTTTAGTTCTCCTTCTGGAAAGACAAGCTCTCCGGTAAATTAGTTATACTAGATTCTCTCTGATTCATATATGAAGCTATTTTATTTTTTGTAATTGTGATATGTTTAGCGAATCACAGCTACTAGTGTTCTATCTTCTCGGTGAGTTTACTGAGAACTATCATTGCTCTTAACTGCAGAACCGGGACAGATCAAATGGAAATCAAGGTGGTTCAAGACAAAGAGCTGAAGCTTTAGCCGCTTTATCATCCGCATTCAACTCTTCACCATCATCAAATTCACCTCCACAAAGACCATTGACAACTCGTTCGTCACAAAGAGCATCAGCACTGGCTGCTCTCTCGCAAGTTCTCAATGGTGAAAAGAAGAAATCACCTGATACCAGCCCTTCCTGTAAGTAGTTGACCTATTGCTTGAGTTAAAGATAAAACATATCTAACTACGTGAGCTTGTTTAAACATATTGCATGTATGGTTACAGCGGAAGCTAAAGATGAGAAAGCCTTCTCAGAAGTGGATGCTTCCGAAGAATCTGCTCAAGCCAAAGAAGAGGAAGTTTCACCTGCAGCAGATATGATTGCTGAGGAAGCAGGAACAACGGGAGCAACTTTCACCTACCAACAGCTACAAGCCAAATCTGACAAACCAGTGAAAGGAATTGACTTCAAACGCAGAGAGGTGAATCATTTCAGCAAACATTATCCTCTCTTTTTTCTCGTTTTAATTTTAGCTTAAATTGTCTATATCTTAAGTCTTTCTCAAACCTGATCTATCAGGCTTACCTATCTGAGGAAGAGTTCAAGAGTGTATTTGGGATGGAGAAAGAAGCATTCTACAAATTGCCTAGGTGGAAGCAAGATTTGATGAAGAAGAAATTCAACTTGTTCTAAGACTTCTCCAGAAAAAAGGAAAAAAAAGGTTACAGGTGGAAACATCACAAGCATGGTGAGATCCTCTTCAGATATATTAAGAACAAAGACACAGTTTGTCATTGTATTATACAGGTTATGTGGTGACCTCAGTGGTGAAGCTTTTGAAGACAAGACAATCTCCAGTTTCTTTTTCTTATTGTTTTGGTTTCTTTCGAGTATCCTCGTATTGTTTTGGTTTTTCAGAAAGAACAAAAAATTTGCTCTTCATGGGTTTTTTGGGTTAAAATTATTCGTTTTCTTGTCACGGTGATGTGTTATTGTAATCATTGTTTGGTGTTTTTTTGCATTTTTTTGTTGGTGTGGACAGTTGTGTGGTGGTGGTTGGCAAATTCTTTGATTTGAATTTCACATTTATTTGATTATTAAAGAACTAATGTCTACTTGTGCACTCATGACACTTCAATGTAATGTTTTTCCATCCGCGTTATTTTTAATGTTATGATTATACCTAACAAAAGCTAAGAGAAGCTTAATTTTAGTGTGTTGACAGTTGAATATAGAAGGACTTTCAGTTCTTTTTCAAAATCATAATGCGATGAGAAAATAAAGAGAACTATAGAGCAAACAACCACATTAATGTCTGACCTGGTCTCCACCAATTTGGCTTTCTTTCTTTCTTTTTTTTGTTTACTGCAACAAATCAAGGAAACAATAGTTGGGAATCATAATAATTACGTCAAAATTTGCATCATTCTCCAACGTGAAAAATGATGATCTAACACAAGATTTGTTGACTCGAACAAACGTACAAGAGCCACTATTAAATCTTCTCTTGGTGCTTGTCACCGACACAATCTTTCTGCATATATACACTAATACAAGCTGCATCTAGAGTTGTTAGTTAGTAACTACAAAATAAAACTAAATGATAAAAAAAAAATATCGTCTCCTCTTGTAACTTGTAAACATTGCACTGAAAAATTGCATAATCGTGGTTATTAACCTGGCACTTATGTAAAGTTTCGACATAAGAAAAAAAATTTCAAAGCAACGACGACATTTTGAGCTTGACAGATGAGTAGACTGTAGCCATATAGTATTTGCACGAACTCTCTGTCCACACTAGAAGGTCCACAACGAAGACTTACTGCTGACAATGAAAGAAAGAGTGTCGGTTCCCACTTGTCCAAGCTTACTCTTTCTATGATGAAAACTGTTTTCATCGTGTAACATTAACATAATTTGTTGACAAAAAAACACTAAATAACTAATTAACTATCCATTACTAAGAAAGTAATCTTTCTAAAACTGTTTTTATTTTATTTTTGGCAAACATTCATGAATTCATTAAATGTGCTTCATGTTTGTTACTTGTTATTGTGTTGCTCTTAATTAAAGATATAATAAAGACACGACTGCGAAAGCTTTAAAGCTCTACCTTTATTTTAGCAAAAGTTAGTTATTCTTATTCTTCTATTTTGATGATTAAGTCTTTTTATAGTATAACTAAAGATGTGTATGACTAAAGCTCAACTAATCTCCCAAAGAAAACAATACGTCCAAACTCATGTTTCTATGATATCTATGTATTTGATGATATCTAAGACATGGTTTCATTTTATGTAGCATTGGCAAACGAATTTGGTTAAGTTAATAGGCTAATAGCCAAAGGTTGGAAGTAGGACTAGGCATAAATA
This sequence comes from Eruca vesicaria subsp. sativa, assembly GCA_932364175.1. NCBI lineage: Eukaryota > Viridiplantae > Streptophyta > Magnoliopsida > Brassicales > Brassicaceae > Eruca > Eruca vesicaria. Next base: position 407,642 of record CAKOAT010630709.1, read on the forward strand.
CCCGCTACACGCCTTAAATTCGTTACTCACCTTGTATTCGTTTTGTTTTTTCAAATACTCACCATCGTCAAATCGAATATCAAATAGTGGAATTTAGATATTTGCAAGTACAAATCAAGTAACAAACATGTAAAAAAATCAATTACTTGACTTGATACTCATTACTTGCTTAGAAAATATGGTTTTGTTATTGTGTGAAGTAAATAATATTCCATTATAAATATTTTATATTTTTCTTCATTCTTCTTGTTTATATTATGTACAAATGATTTATTTATATTAATTTCGTGTTTATTCCTTGTACAACAACAAAAATAAACTCCTATTTTCATTTTTTGGTATATTATTATAAGTAATTTTTAAATACTTAAAATTACATTTAGGTAATTTTTAGTAAGTACTTGTAATAACAAATATTCGTTTTTGACAAGTCAATTACAAGTCGAAATTTTCATTACACGTATAAAACAAGTTAAGTTTCGACTTTCATTACACGTATAAAACAAGTTAAGTTTCGACTTTCATTACACGTATAAAACAAGTTAAGTATCTCAGTATTGCTAAAATAGCAAGTACCAACTTCTGTCCAAGTCTCAGTCAGAAGCACCACACGCTTATGACAAGTAATATAAGAGTTAGAATTTTAAATACAAATGTAATGTTTTTGTTACTTGAACCTTGAGTTAAATAATTTGGATAAAACGATATAAATATTTAAAGACATTGAGATAGTAAAAAGAAAAGGAAAAGCAAAGCACGCTTGTTTGGGTATATGGGAAATTCTTGGCTTCAAAATGAAGCCACTGTAGAGTGTAGACTATAGGGTTAATTAACTTGATACCTCCTTGTAATAACCCCACCACCTTATTTTATTTTAATATTTTCTCCTTTGTTTTCTTTCGTTGTTCATATCTTTTCACAACCTCACGCTTTTATTGTGTGTGGACATACAAAGATACTGACTTCATCTATATCCAAAACAATTATTGATATGCAATTATAATAATGTTATTGTATCCAATCTAAAATTGTGTGACTTCAATATAATTAAAAATTATAAACAATAAGATAAATAAACAACTGCTAAACATTCAACTTAGTTTTACACCATATAAACACACGAAATGGTTTACTTTTATTACACGGGTGAATTTTTGATACCAGTAAATAAGTATATCACCAAGGTAAGAACAAGAAGGTATGATATAAATATAATGCATATGAAGAGACTGCAATAAGTGGAGATGTAAAGTTTCAACCGAATAAAGTGATTAGATGATGAGCTTTTTTGTTGTGTTTATGTCACCCTTCGAGGCCTCGATGATAATTGGTAAGATTTGAGAGAATCCGATTCCAACGATGAATCTCGTGATGGACATTATTGTTTTGTTAAAATAATAGTTTCAATAATTGAATAAGAGAGGTTTTCTATAAAGTTTTTAGGTGTTAGACAAAAAAATATATAAGTGGTGGACAAATTGACTTTAACCAGCTCAAAAGACAACAAATGAACACATGTGCGACGAATGTCGTTATAGCAAATGGAAACCATATTAACAAAATAATTAAAGTTTATAATTATGAAAACATTTGATATCATCATAGTTGCTATTTTGTTAAGCCCAGACTGATTAATCGGCGGAGTCATAGGTTATCGACTTAGTGGTATGCCATATGAACTTTTAATTTAAAATTGGTTTTATTATTTTCACTATAGTCTATAATGTAGACCACTATCTAAAGGTAATATTTGTTCATACATACAATACGAGTAATTAACAAGGGCAGGTTTAAGAGAACAATATATAGGAGATAGACACAGAATATATGAATATATCTTCGACAAAAAAGATATATGAGTACTTTAATATATGAAAATGGTGCATTGCCGACATTTCTATAAATAAAAATGCAAAATACCCCTTATTTTCATGTTTTATATGATTATCTCAAAAAGATAAAATCAATAGAACGTAGACATAAATAAACATCCCGGATACAAAATACAATATAAGCCATTTAAATTAATACTCTATAAATTAATATACTAAAATTTTCTTTAAAATAATATAATTTTATAATTTTAAAGTGAGTTTTTGATCCAACTAGTATATCGATAAATTAATAATTTCTATAAATTAATACAATATTATTCACTGTAAAACCTAAGGAAATAACAGAAGTCAAATGGTACAAAACCTATTAAAATACAACGAACATTTTCTCTAATTTTGTTTTGTATTTTTCCCACTTTTTAAATTTCCACAATAATAATTAAATGCTAACAGTAACTATAAACAGAAGAATCTAACGAACAAACACGTTTCATAATAACCGCCGCCATAACATTCCCGCGTAGTATCATATCACAATCCCTAACCGACGCCGCCGCCGAGTTTCTCGTCCTCAACTCAGCGAGCGAACTCGCTTCCGCAACCACCTCACTCATTCCCACCACTTCAATCCCCTTCGTCAAATGTACACTCCCAACGAGTTGACTCAGCACCGCCGATTCCGACACCGAGCTCCTCTTCTTCCTCTGCATCATCGCCGCCCTCACGATCTCCGTGTGCATCGCGCTCGATAGCCTCCTGATCCCTCTCGCTCCTCCGATGATAACCGCCGGATTAACGCTCTCCGACGTCGTTTTCTTGTGTTTATTAGAGAATAAAATAACAGACTCGGGTCGGTGGGTCCGGTTACGGATCCGGGTTAACGGATCACCGATGATTAATGAAGTCTTCGCGTCCACGAGCATCACGTGTTTAAAACTGCGTCTAACTCGGCCCAGTAACATTGGGTAACAGGCCCATCTACGTAAGGTGATGGGTACGTGATCCATGAACCCGGATAAAGAGTTTTCCGGGTCTAACTCCGCCACGTCGAAACTAACGACAGAGCCGTGAGTTATTAACTCCGTCTCGTTATTATGAGTCTTCGTCTTCGTCTTCCCCCATATAGGCTCAGACGTGTCGTTTCCCGATTGGTTTTTAATAAACCGGGAGTGATTAAACCCCCAAACCGATTCGGTTCGATTCAAGTTGTTCCGGTACAAATCAACGAGTTTTAAGAACGAGTGGTTCTCTTCTCTAACCAATCCGTTAAATGATCTACCGGAATTAGTTAGCAAAACGACGTCGGATTTAGAAGTGACTCCTGAGCGGTGTAACAACCGTAAGAAGAGGCGGAGATCTTCCTCCGTCGTATCGGAAGGGATATGCGCGACGATGAGATCGTGCATGCTCTTGGTTCCTCTGAGAAACAGAGTCCCCATCCCCTGGAGAGCGAATCGGTTGTTGTTTCTGGCGACGTCGCGAGTGAGGAGGAAGCGGCGGCGGTGAGAGACGACGGCGGAGGAGGAGGAGGGAGGTTCGAAGGTGGAGAGGGTGAAGAGGAAGAGAGTGAGGAGAAGGAGGAGGAGGCAGATTGAGATTGTGGATTGAGCTTTGGAGAGGAGGAGGCGGGAAGATCTGGCGCGGAAGAGTGTTGTTGGAGGAGATGAAGATGAAGAGGGAGAAGGAGAGAGGTCGGTGTGGTCAGGGAAGAATACTAAGAGGAAACTCATTCCTCTTCCGCCGTTATTACTGTTCTTCGTCTCTTTCGTTGTTGATATCAAACCCATTCTCTCTTGTTTAGTGGTGGTGACGAGAGGCTGAGAGCTTTTTTTTTGCTTTCTTCTCGAATTTGCCTTTTAATATATTTTGTGATCAAATTTTATTTTTATTAATATTATGTATTGTTACCGGGTCGGGTCGGGTTGGGTCGGGTCATGTCACGTCAGATACTTGTTTTGGAGAAAAAACAAAATATGGGCAGGGGGGGACAGTTAATTCGAATTTAATAAATTTAATTGATTTAATAGCATTTATACTAAGAAATAATTAGAGAGTGATTAAGATGTATATAGCTTGTATGTAGCCTTTTTATCAGTTACCATGTTCAATTGTTCATGAATAATGAGAGAAGTCCTTATAATTGTATTGAGCTTATAAAAACTAGGCTATGTATTATCCTGTTATTGTTATTGTTATACTCCATCCATTTCATATTAAATATCGTTATACAGAAAAATTTACGTTATAAAATAAGTATCGTTCTCGATTTTCATCACAAAATTTATTAATTTTATTGTGTAAAACTTTTATATTGATTAAATTGTGGTTACGTGTATATGTAATTGTGTTTTATATAAAAATATGAAAAATTAATTATTTCCTTAATTCGTATGTAAAATTCTAAAATGATATTTATAATGAAATAGAGGGAATATTGATTTTGATTAACATGGGGTGCGACCTAATTTCTTTTTAAAGAAAAAGTTTGACCGTTCACTCAGTCCATGTGAAACTTTGAAAATTTTAGGCTTGTGTGAATAATTACTTTGACCATTACATTACGTACCGATTTTATATGGAGTTTTTGAAGCAATTTGTCATTTATGGAATGTCGTTATCCAACGAGACTGTCCTTAATTTCATGTAGTTATTGTTTTTTTCACTGAGAATAATTACCTAGAGACTTACTAGTAGTACTATTCTGTAACTTTAGGATAATTTCTAATGGGAATAAACCTAATACATAATTTTAGATCTAACAAATTCTAATTCATTGATTACAATTTGAAGCCAGGAAACTCAGCTAGAAGCAGTTGAATGGTGAGTAATTAACTGCCGAGAGACTTACTAATATTAGTACTATTGTGTTATGATGATTTTAATGCATTATTTGGGAATTGGAGCCAGAATTCACAGTTGAATCATGAATGCAGCAAGCAACTAAAAACTGACTGCATTCTAAGCAACAACGTTTTGTTAAATGGTGAGTAATTTATGGGGTAGAATAATACTACTTTATTTTACCATTAAAACTGAATATATTCAGATATCTTAAAAAAATTTAGGTAGTCCAAACCTAGGTTAGGGATTAATCTTCTTTTAAGAGCCAAAAATGGCAAAATATAAGAAGAAAAAACAAATGTCAGATAAATGATGGGAATGCAGTTAGTACTCCAAGTCTTAGGCCCCAGAACATTAAATCTGCCCCCTTGATTACAGCTAGGATCCGTGATCCGACGGTAGAAACATGATGCTGGGTCGTAATGAATGAAAAAAAAATCAAAAAGTGTGGTCTTATAAAAAAAATGGTGATTTGACTTTTTTGTTTGGGAGTCTGTGAGCATAAGTGTGTGTGTAGGTGTTGAATGCTGACGTCTGACGACGGTGCATCTCATTGGAACCTTCTGATGAAGCTCCTGCACACGTGGCGGTGTCCCCTTCTTCTGCAGATTTTCCGTTCCATGTCGCGACTTGTGCTGCTAAAAACAATTCAGTTCAATTATTTCGTTTGATTATACTATAAAGTAATTAAAAACTACGTTTACTCATTAATGTATTCATATAATGGTATAGTAACATTTACTTGAATGTTACTATACGATTTAAAATATTGGTTGATCACGACTTGTAGGTAGATACTGACGGAAAGAAAAGCAACTTGTACTTTTTGCCGCTTGTGAAGTAAGTCCTCTGGTGATTTTGTTTTCCTCTAAAAATATATAGAAAGCAGGATTCTCAATAAATTTATATTTATTGTTGCATGGTTTGACCAGCCTGTCCAGTTTCTGTTTCTAAACCATGCTACAAACCGTCGGCGACGCCTTGATTTGTCGGTGGCCTTTACGCATTTGTGAACCTAACCTATACCAAGAGCCCAAAAGTTAAAAAAGCAAACAGATGGCACATGTAATCCACATTACATAATTGGCCCATATATATTGGGCTGGGCTTTAAGCGTAATTCGAGCTTTATTCACATTACCTTGTTACGCTAGCTATGCAGCTCAGACTAGCTTTACTGATCACATTTTAAATGCATAGGAATATAATAGGATGCACGTTTTGAGTTGTTCTTCCCCTGTTTCATTATCATTTTTTTTTTGGCTCAACTTCAATTTTCATTATCCAACACCAAATTTGCTACAAAAGATTTAACCGCAAGACAATGAATGCGATCAAATATCATCTAGGGACATGTCTATGGATCCTACCTTACTTAATCAAACTTCATTGTATCCTTGTAACCACAAAGAGAACAAATTTACTCCACCACCAATATTTTTTTTATAGTTTCATTTTCACATTTTTAACTCGGATGTGATCTGCTTTATGACTTCATCTAATCACTAAATTGTTTGAAAATGTAAATATCAACCACAACTAGTGCAGTGTTACCATATGGCAGTCGAATTGGTTTAAGCGCATGCATTGGTGTTGTTGGGTTTCTGGGTACGATCCACCGTGGAAGGAGTGTTTTACGCCATTAATGGTATTAGCAGAGGTTGGCTCCGGGTCCAAGAAAGATTAAGGTCCAATGCCCGAACTTCCTTGAAAAAAAACACTAAAAGCTAGTGCGGTGTGTTGAGAACTATAATAAGATTTTAAAAAAACTAATGTTATTTTGAATAATCAAATCCTTCTTGATTTTAAGGAAAAAAAAATGGTTCACTTAAAGACATAAAATCAAACTCTACTTGATAAATATGGAGAATAATACACAATAAACCTATACTAAACACCATAATTAGGAGAATAATTAATAACTGATATCAATCAATCAGAAGCCACTTGACCTCCAGAGTTATCGCAGGGAGATTCAATCTTCGGCATCTTTCTCTTTCTACAATACCCCGATGACGACAACCTACGAGAAAAAGACACAACAAACAAGCTTTTTAAAAAAAAAAAATTCTCAACTTGTGACACAAGGTAGGGTTTTTTTTTTCAGCTTACCCCAGCTGCAAGGAAGTGTTGGAATAGTGGTCATTGTCGTCATCATCATCATCGTCTGATGAAGAGCTCTCAGGCTCTACTTGTGGGCTAGAGAACTGAGGTATTTCACTCAGCCCTTTTGGTCCTGATGAACCTCTCCCAAACATCTCTATCTGTTTGCGCAAGATTTGGTTCTCTTCCAATGCTCTTCTTTCCTGAAAAAAGATGGTGAGCTTGTGAACATTGCATGATAAAAAAAAAATGATGGTTAAATTTGGAAGCCTTGTTGGTTTACCTTTAACCGGGATCTTTCTACCTGGTTTAGCAAGATTTGAGTCTGAATCAAAACAAAACCAAAGTCAGAGATGATTTAGAGATGGTTCTGTATGAAGATTGTTCTTTGTGTCTTTTTTCACCTTTTGATCCTTGACACTATGCAAGCTATCATTCAACTGGTTTTCAAGAGAGATGAGATCCGAGAAACTCATACCATCAAGCTCCTTACCCTTCAGCCTCCTAACAAAACATAAGGGAACAAAAACTATGAACCAACCAAAACTTCATACAAGACAACAAGTTTTGTCTAGGGAGAGACATACTGAATTGCGAGATGTAATCTCTCGAGTTCGTTCCTCATAGCATCATCTTTCCTCAACTGCAACAACAGTGGAAAATCCATGTAAACAAAACCAAAATTGAGCAAGAAAAAAGGGATACAATTATACAAGAGTCTCTGCTTATAGATACATACCACAGCACCGTTCTCCTGTGAAGCACATAGTACAAGTTGTTGTTCTTGTAATTGTTTATGATCAGCTGATGCAGCACTGTATCCATATCTTGAAAGGGTTTGCTCCATACTTGACCACATTTAAAAAAAAAAAAAAACTCTCCATTAATCACACCGCTTCCAAGACAAATCAACTCTTTCTATGGTCTACTACTAAAGTACTAATCACATGACTATCTAACTTAGATCCCAAACAAAACACCAAGCTTTCATTAAATCAACAGTTATGATGTTTATAACTATCACATATCACATAGAGACACAATCTCGTGTCCTTAAAACACAAAACCCATTACAAATACTTCATCAACAACCCTAAGATTTAGCCAGAAAAATGCAGTTCAAGTACAAACAACACTTTGCTCTGTTTTCAGCCACTTTATACACAACAAGGTTCATTTTTTTCTCTCTTCCAAATCTCAAATCACAGAGAGACACAATCTCAAATCCTTAAACACAAAACCCACAACAAATACTTCACAACCAACCCGAAGATTTAGCTAGAAAAATGCATTTCAGAGTATCAACAACACTTTGCTCTGTTTTCAACCACTTTATACACAAAAAAAGGTTCAACTTTTTCTATATTCCAAATCTCAATTATCTTGAGACGCAATCTCGAGACCTTAACCACAAAACCCATGAAAAACACTTCACAATCAACCCTAAGATTTATCCAAAAAATGCATTTCAACCATAAACCACAACACTTTACTCTGTTTTCAATAATACAAAAAGGTTACATTTTTTATGAACCCAAAACAAAAAGAAAATGATTTTGTTTTACCATCCGCTAGAGAAATCATAAACCTTGCCGGTGCTTGAGAAGATGATCAGAGCAACCTCAGCGTCACAGAGGATAGAAAGCTCTTTAGCCTTCTTCATCAACCCATTACGTCTCTTGGAGAAAGTGACTTGACGACTGTTCACATGCTCAATCTTCTTAATCTCAATCCTTCCTCTCCCCATCTTCTTCTACAATCAATCTTAGGCTCTCTCTCTCTACAGAATCTTAAAACAGAGTAAGTCTTTTGTGTATATAAAAAGATTGAGATTTTTGTATATATATAGGAATGTGTTTTGTTTTAGGAATTTGATTCAATGTGACAATAGGGAAAGGAGGCTAAGGAAGGAAAAGTATACCTAAATTAGGGTATAGCATAAAAAGATGGAGTTACTATAAGTAGCAATTTTCCTTATTTGGTTTGCTTTGCTAATTTGTTTTGCTTCGTCCTCTGTTTTCTTCTTTTGTTAACTTTCTTCCCTCTTTTATAAACGCCTTGTTTGGTTTGGCTTCCTCCTTTTCTATTATTCTTTCTGTATATGTATATATACAAGTATAATATCTAGGGTTTTCTTTCTTGTTTTGCTTTAGTTCATTTTTTTATGACGGTTCTTAAACTCAATCTACTCAAAATTAAAAGTTATCTGTTTCATAAGGAAATGTAATTTCTTTTTAGAAAAAAATAAATATCAGAGAAAATATTGGAAAAATATTTGGTCAACTGTTTTATATTATTATTTTGATTCATATTCTATACATCATACTATCATATCACTTTTTAGCATTTATCCTTATGATATACGAAATTAACTATAATGTTTTAGTTTTTAATATCTCAAGATTCTGAGACTAATAGAATTGCTAAACGTGGCATTGCTTCAAGAAGAATACGATAAGAAAAGCAAAAGCTGTGGCTTTTCTGTAGATAGTAAACTTACAGAGGGAGAGGATCACGTTTTCCCTAAACTGAATTTGTTATATATTTAAAGGAAAAGAAGATATCCTTTTTTAAGAAGACTTTCTAATTGTAACCGAAAATATATAGAGAGAATAACGTATACTAGATTTTGACCCGCGCGTCCGCGCGGGTATTTTTTTATTTTTATAAATCAAATGTGATTAATTATCTTTTCCAAAAGTATTTATACGATGTTGGTATCTATCAGGTTTTGGTACCCATTTAGGTTCAGTTCGGGTCTATTTGGATTTTAGGTTTTTGAGTCTGAACAATTCAACCCTATTCATGTATTTATAAATTTCAGTTCAAATTTGGTTCAGATCTTTGCGAGTTATGGTTCGGATTCAGATAACTCATTTAAGTTATTTAAAACAAAAATTCATATATAATTTAATTTTCTCCAAACTTAAAAATTAAATTAATATATAACATATGAATTTGAATAACATATGACTAACACACATAAATTTAACATAAAATTTTGTTTGACTCGTGTATTTAGATGGATAATCAATATATTTTAAGTACTTTTGGTGATTTGAGTAATGTATAGCTATTTTAAATATTTATTTTTGACTATTTGTATATATTTTTAGTATTTTAGACAATTTTTAAATATTATATAGATTTTGGATATTAAAGATAAAAATAATTAATATTTTTAAGTATATATATAAATATGATTAAGATGTATTCAGATACCTGTAGCATTTTGGTTTAAATCCGCTTCAATTACATTTTTCTAGATACCAAAAATTTGAACTCATTCGAATATTTAACCAGTTTTAGTTCGGATTCGATACTATACTTCAGACCGAATTTAGTTTGTTATTTTTTTTATTCGAGAATCCGAGTTTTATCCCAACTCTTTTGCATAATAACATTTTTGGATATTCAACAATCAAAACAAAATCATATGGAATTTACGTTTACCTATTTGTATATATTTTCTAGTATTTTGGAAAATTTTAAAATGCTATATATATTTTGGCTATTAAATCTAAAAATAATTAATATACCTAAGTGTATTATATTTGGTACCTGTAGTTTTGGTTTAGATCCGGTTCAGTTACATTTCTCTAGATACCAAAATTTTAAACTCATTTGAATATTTAACCAGATTTTGTTCGGATTCGATATTATACTTTAGATCGAATTTAGTTTGGTTTTCGGATTTGAGAACCAAGTTTTCTGCCAACCCTTTTGCAACATTTTTGGATATTCAACAATCAAAACAATATTATATGTAATTCAACTTTTTATAATAACATTTTTGATTGACTCAACAAAAAGTTAATGAATTTATATACATATAGTATTTATTTTGCAGTAACTATTTAAATAGATTGTATACATTCTGATTTGTATATAATGTAAATCTATAACAACATATATTTCATTCATTTATTTTATATGTAATTTAATTTGTTATCAGTTGGTAATCTATACCAACAAAATTTCACAAAATTTTCACACACACATAGTAATTACTTAACTATATTTTAAATTTAAAACTACATACATTATCTTTATTCTTAAGGATCAATAAAAATAAAAGCACAATTATATTGACATCATTTAGAATATTTCTATTTAAAATTCCATATATCTACATATATTTATTAATATTATTATTCTTATAACATTTAAATTATATAAGAACACAAATAGTTTTAAATATACAATTTTGTTACATATAATTAATACTGGACACAATATTTAGAATTCTGACGCTTTCCATGATAACTTCATATTTTCATTTATCGTATGAGTTATAATGCTAGCTTAGAAATAGGTAAATTTTCTGAATGGTATTAATTTAGGAAAATATGATGTTATCTCCTCTCAGAAAAACGTGGGAGTTAAGTTTAAAATTGATTTTCTATATAGTAGGTTGTTGACATAGTGTGTGCCTATCGTAGAATTTTATTTTTTTGTAATTGGATATACATTTGCTAAATTCAGATCCATTTGTATACTAAAAGATATAAGAACAATTGTGTATTTTTCTTAAACTGGATACAACATTTGTTAAATATAGATTGTGATATAAACTATACCACGTGCTAATGTGATATTTAAATTATATAATGTATAAGCTATTAATGTGCTAATTTAATTTTATAATATATAAGCTATTAATGTTATATTTCAATTATTGTTATAAATTTAGTGTAAATTTCTAAAAGACTTTAGTTTATTTGCAGCATATACAAATCAAATGCGTTTGTATAGTAATATAAGAACAATACGTTGAACCAGATTTATTGATTATTTGATACACTGATCTGCGATAAAATAACTATGAATGGGGGTTATTATGTTATGATTTTAATATTTTGACAGATATTGTGTATATGAAAGATAAATAAATAACAAACTAAAAAGTGGAGCAAGTGGTTGAGAAACAATCGGTTACTTTTAATCAGAATAAATAACAAATGAATATGGTAAATTATTATTTTTTAATATAAAAGTCAGTGGCATGAGATGGTAATTTTTTAGGAAAAATAAGGGTTATTTTCCATTTGTACTTCACTTTTAATAGATTAGATTGTATTTGGGAATTATCAGAACACTGCAAAATACTAATATTGGCATATGTAGTAAATTGCTAATTGGATGGTTGACATTTTTGTAAACAAATAATTTGAAAGGAAATAGGAGTATATCTTTACATATCTGGAAATATTTGAAATATATCTTTACATATCTGGAAGTATTTAAGTAAATTAATTATACAGCTCAACACTTTTCCTTTGCAGTGTAAATGAGATAGTTTAATATGTGTTATTTATTTATTTTAAAATGTGTTTAAATATACTTTTAAATTATTTATGCTGGTCTTTTTTTTTGGAGTCAATATTATTTCTTATTCATATTGAACCTCTAGCTTGGCCTGAACCATTTAAACCGGTCAAAACTATGCTAAAATTTTTAAATTAAATAAATTAAATAAAAGTCTTTCAGACCACTCCAAAATCGTGACATTACAAAATTGATGGTACAAACACCAATTTCCATGCTCTTTCCCCCATGTGTATAAACCAAAATAAAATGAAAAAGTTTTTCCTTTTAAATTTTGCAAAACTCTTTTGGTAACCTGCCAAAAAGAGAACCAACCACTTGTCGTAGCTACAAGCAATTTCTTTTACTTTCTTTTATATATAAAGTATAAACACTAGCTAAAATTAAATGTATTTCAAGAAAATAATAAAATGTGATGATAATCACAAAAGATACATAAGACTATAAATAGCATATTCTTTTTGTAGATAACTAGATATGGTCTCAATCTTTTGTAAATAGAAACAAAAATTATTGCTGTATATCCCAACTTCAACTTGTACCGCGAATCTCGGTGATTTAATTTTACTCATTGTCAACAATAAAGTTAAAAACACGTAAAAGAAGCTATTAACATGTTGGGCCTAAAAACAACTAACTGTTTGGGCCTCTAAGCCCATTATGGATTTTGATGTTATAAGAAAGTGTTACTGACAAAAGTTTCCATACAATATGTTTAAACCAGGTTTAGTTGGTAACATACTATGTGCTCAGTGACTATTAACCACCTGTTTAGAGAACTTGTAAGCACGAGACAACGGTTTACTGAATCTTTTCAAATCAAGCGTTACGTTTTGGCGTTCAAGATAAATCTTCTTAGTATAGTCCCAACCTTTTCTAGTAAAACTCCTTGGATCTCTAATTATCGGATCATCTTCACCATACTCATCATACAAAGAGCTCTCTTCCGGTTTAATCTTGTAACCAATGTAATTCAACCTCATCTTCTTGGCCGGTTCTCCATAGTAAGTCTCAGCAGCCCACTCGGTTCCTAACGGTATGATCTGTATAAACACGGTTCTCGGTTTCAAGAAAAGAAAATGCGTCATCGCAGCCCCGTGTACACCGATCATGACGTCACTAGAGTTCAAAGATCTGTAGATTTTCGCCAGCTCCGTTGTTTTGTCCGGTCTCAAAACCTCGACAAAGAAACCAATCTCCTCTGCTAAGTCCACAAGAAGATTCTCGTTAAGTACCTTTCTTGAACCGTTTCTTGAAATAATCACTAGTTTCGGTTTACTCAAACCGGGTTCTTGAATCAGTCCACGTATACGTGGCCAGTAAGCACGGTCCAACACGTTTCTGAAATCAAGAATGGTTTTGTTTCCAAGGGTTAACGATGGGTCAACACTTAACTCGTTGTGGATCTTTAGTCCTACGATAGCTTCTTTGAAACAGAACGTTCTGTTTTCGCTATTGAAGTCTACAAGAGGGTAATCAGAGAGCTCAGAGAGGATATCTCTGTATTTACTAACCCACCAGTTACGATACTCGACGATGATAAACACAACCTTCTTGTTGAAATGGTGTGAAGTGATGAATAGAGGGATGATTCCTTCGTTGAACTCGTGGTAGACGTTTCCAGTGTATCCACCCGTTGAGAAAAACACAGCGGGAATGTTATGGTACTTTACATCGCATATGTTGTTGTGATGTTGATCTCTGTAGACGAGATTGAGTTCTTGAACTGTTTTCATCACACTTGTTTCCCATTTTCTTGTGTATGGTTTGATTTTCTCAGGGGTTTTGGACTTGTTTTGGGAGGAAGTGAAGAGGAAGAGTGATGAGGAAGTGGAGTGTGTTCTAATGTCTCCTTTCATGATGCAAATGTCGGATCTAAAACCGGTTCTGTCACAACAAATTGTTCCTGCAACATAAATAATTCAGATAAGAGACATAAAAGAGTGTCAGGAGACATCAATTTCGGTAGTATTAAGGCCTGCCGTTATTAACCGAACCTGCCGAAACCGAACCGAAAAGTTTTCAGTTTTTGGTTTAGTTTGGTTAGATAGTTCGGTTCAACTAGACGACTAAAAAAGAATCGGTTTATGGTTCGGTAATCCGTTAGTTCGGTTTTCTGAAAAACAAGTTTTTACAAAACGATACTTCAGAGAAAATAATCAACCTAACCGACCAAAGTAAACCAGAAAATAAAAAACTTCAGTAGAAAATGTTGAAACTGAACTACCCGAAAATCAAACTGAACCGAAACTGAACTAACTGAAAATCAAACTGAACCGATTTTTTTTAGATTTTTCTACTGAAGTTTTTGATTTTCTGGTTTACTTTGGTCGGTTAAGTTGATTATTTCTGGTTTTCTAAATCAACTAACTGAAATAATCAACCTAACTGACCAAAGTAACCAGAAAATCAAAAACTTCGGTAGAAAATGTTGAAACGAACTAACTGAAAATCAAACTAAACCGAATTTTTTTTGGTTCACTTTTGGGAGATTGACCGAACCTAACTAACCGAATTCCAAACTAATTGACCGAACTAACCAAATAAACCGAACCCACAGTCCCTAGTATTAGGAATGTAACTGGAAAGGAAAAAGTACCGTAGGACAGTCCTGAACAGAGAGGTGCAATGAACTGTTCATAAGGAACAAGTCCTTCAACTTCTTTGCTAAAAGCATCTGAATAAAAGAGAGGCAACACAACACTCACAAGTCACAAACCGGAACATGAGAAAAAAGCTTATGAATGAAACTTTGCAAAAAAAAAAAGGTTACTTAACCAATGAGAGAGAAAGAGGAGAAGCTGAAGAAATAGCAGCAACAGAGGAAAGAGAGAAAGATGATTGATAGAATCCTTTGTTTTGCACTCTTTAAGTATCCTCCGCCTCCGGTGGCATTACCGGAAGAACCTTGTTGAACTGCAACTCTGAGTTTTTCTCCTTTCTTGATTAATCTGTGGTATTGCACCATTTCTTGGAAGAGAAACCACAAGCAAAGTTTCTATTTTTACGAAAATATAATAAAAGTCACTTTTTAAAGTCAAAAAGGCGAGAGAGAGAGAGAGAGAGGAGTGTCTTGTAAAGACGTTTTTTCTGTCTTTCTGGGATTTGTTGCTCTCTCTTACACCAAGAGAGAAACAAGAGAAGATGAGACTTTCGAGAAAGGATGTTTCTGTTTGAAAGGTTTTGTGTTCTACTAGTATGAAATTTCTTTAGATTTTAGCAATTTTTTTTAATGTTTTGAACTTCAATGAGTTTATTATCTTTAGTCATCATCATAATCAAGGAGTAACCAAGAGACGTGTCAAAGAAGAAGTGTTTTTCTTTCAAAAATTAATCTTTGAATTTAGGTTAGTTGTATATAATATTCTTGTCTGACCTGAACACCAAACTAATCTTTCGGTTACAGTGATTAAATATGATTACTGTACATTAGTTATTTAGTTCCATAAGGGAAATTAAAAATCGACAGTGATGAACTTTTGTTCGTGATTTACGCAAAGGAATAAATGGTCAACTGGTGGCCATCACCATATCATAATTAAGGGAATGTATTTAGGATGATGTGTTTATACCACCTTTTGCCATTATTATTGTGTCATCAGTACGAATAGATGGAAGAGAATAGACTTAGATTGCATTTGCACCTGATGTGTTTCTTCTACTTTAGATATGCTCATTTACGTTTAATTTTGAATCTAGGTGCGCATGTGGTTTGGTACATTTTATCAAGGACTTGTTAGAGCATGAGCATTGGTGAACTCGCAATGTGGTACATTTACGATTCCCTACGTTTCAGTTTTAATTATTTAATTTATTTTTTATTGATTTAAAAAATATAAAAATAAAAATTAATAATAGTCCAATCGTGATTTCGTCAAGTGGTGTAGGACTCACGTAACAGTGACGACCCAGTATTACCGCAGCGAATTCACGCGATGCGGATTTAACAAAATCAGGTTATTTTAGTATATTTTTTTTCAGAACCGTGTGAACTGATCGCTCAATGCTCATGCTCTTATCCATATATATCTGCGAGGATACAAGCTTTTCACTCATGGAAGCTTTTGTCTTTTCAAATTTTTTTTATTCCTTTATAAGATTCTTACTAATGCCTTGTAGAAAATCATGAAGTAGTACTACATACGAATCATCAGAAGTAACTCAAAGTGTATGTAAAACTCTCACTCAGTTTGTTTTGTGATTACAAAGAGCATTCCGTTTTTGTTTCTTTGTTACATTTTATGGTAAAACAGGGAGGTCTATGGAACTGAAAGAAAAGAAACTCACACGGCCCTGAGCTATATGACAGAACATTAACGGTGCAGCTACACGGCTTTGCAGGGCTTTAACATCTTCTTTGCTTGGTGGGGAGTCCCTGTAATAGAAGATCAAGTATGCTGAATAAGATGTTTAAACTAGCTTTCACAGAACGAAAACCAAACGCTTACCCAGAGAAGCAAGCAACGAAGCTAGGTTCACCAGGAGAAGACTTCTTGAACCGGCTATTTGGCAAATACACATCAAACACAGCTCTTGCATCACACTGTATTTGCATATCCCCCAAGAGTCTAGTCACATCATCCTTGTCTTCAGGATATTCACCAACACAAACCGACTCTTCTTCACAACTTGGTGTAGTAATGGCAGCATCTTTTGAAGTCCAAGGAACACCATGGCGTCTTATAATGTAACCTAAACCCTTCAAGTATCTATAAACCTCGTAGCTTTCCCAACCGCAGCCGTTTTCTTCCTCTGCAATCTTCTCATACAAACCCTTCAATGAGATCACTTCTTCATTACCTAAGATCTGCAACTCTCCTATTTCACTCAAATACCTGAAATAAGAAGAAGAGAGGGACTACTTCATCAGATGACACTTTTCTTTGTTAAAGACTGTTCTAAAACACTTTGTTTCCGACATACAAAG
Organism: Eruca vesicaria subsp. sativa; assembly: GCA_932364175.1. NCBI lineage: Eukaryota > Viridiplantae > Streptophyta > Magnoliopsida > Brassicales > Brassicaceae > Eruca > Eruca vesicaria. The sequence goes on from CAKOAT010630709.1 coordinate 424,675, forward strand.
CCTCTTCTATGAAACAGTATGTCTTCCCACTACGAATGACTCCAGTTGTTGTCCAAAGCTTCCCTCTCTTAACCTCAACAGCAGCCATTGCTAGCTCTGTAACCCAACGAGCCTTTGAAGATCCAACTCTACAGCGTAGAAACCCCACAAAAACAAAGACAATGATTAGAGAGCTAAACCAGAAACAAGCTGCTCTGCTGAGTACAATCAAACCTGAACTGTAACTTGGGTCCTGAATGAAACTGTTCGTCATCATCGATTCCAAAACCAGCTTCATCTTCACTTGAAGAGGAAGCTTCCCAGTCTTTTTCCTCCATAAGCTTATCGTCTAACACCGAAGAAAGTCTCTGAGGCAATTCGTCGAACAGTTGGCGTACAACCTAGTTCTGTCGTGCTCGTAATTTTCCCCTTTGTTCGGTTTGTTTTATTTGTACCGAATCAATTAAATTAGTAATAAACCAAACCGAGCCGGTTTACTTCAATATGATATCTATTTGTACCGAATAGAATACAAGAATATACCCAAACCGAACCGGTTTAGACTCCATGGCGTTAAATAATAAACAAATGATCCACAAAAGTTTGAAATCGTAAAACCGAAGAGCTTGAATCTGAAACCCTCTCTCCATTCCTCTACGAAGCTTCTCGAGCATGCGGCTCCTTCGTCCCAGTCCCCTCCTCTTCAGGTTCTCTTACTCAAACCTCCACAAACTCTCCTCGCTTTTCGATTCTTCGTGTGTTCATCTTCTTTTTTTTTTATTTAACGAGTTTTATTAGAGATATGTTGGGCCGGAAGATATGTATCTTACGGACCAAGATTGTGAAGTCCATGAAACTCATGAAGATCCTCAAGACTAAAAGGAAAGACTTGAAGAGCAAGTTAATCTCAAGATATTCTTAGCATATTTACATAAGTGTTTAGGAAAGTTAGCATTATCTAGTGTTAACATTATGTTAATATTACCATTATATATATGTATCTTGTACTCTTATATCAAACACAACACAATAATATATCATATTCTATTATATTTTACAAGTTTAATTCGTATTTACTATTTAGAGAGATTTGGATCGATTGGAAGCATTGTTTAGGAAACTCAAGTCTTAAACCCTAAATAATAATCGAAGCTCTTGCACAGTCTATTGCCGCCACCAGGTACTATTTATACTCTCTTTTTACTCTCATTATTATCGATTTGAAACCCTAAACCCAGAAACCGATCGCTATAAATGTTTAACAGGCGTTGACTACGATTTTCCTTAGTAGGGGGTGTAAAGAGAGACAACTCCTTACCCCCATATCTCATTCTTTAATCTTTTTAGGACATATTTCTTCTTTTAATTTTATATGTCAAAAAAAAATCATAAAATTAAAATGAGCATGAATAATTTTTATTTGATTTATAGAATTTGATAAAAAATATTTTAAAAATCAAAATTTTTTGAATATTTTTGCAAAAATCATCAAAATATAATTAAAAACGATTTTAAAATATTTTTTTTTCCGAATTTGAGATATATATAACTTAAATACTTGTCCAAAAGTTCACTAATCCATAGGGAGAGTTAGAGTTTAGTTTTTAACACCAGAAAAGATTTGATTTGGGAATTTAGGTTTTGATAAAAGAGAAATTGTGAAATAGAAGTATAAAATATTAATTGAGCCCATAGAAAATTGGCTCTAAAAAAATAGAGGCATAGAAAAAGTTGACTCGCGTAAAAAGCCTAGAAAAGTTATGGGCCATGTGCTCAGATTTTTTTTTCCCCAAAATTATAGTTATGCCTTTCTAAATTTATAAATTAAGACCCTAGGTTATATTTGCGTTGACAAACTAAGAGCATGTTTAATGCTGTTTCTTAGCATAGGTCTTTTAGCAAAAAAATGATAAATAAATTGGTGGGATCCAGCATTTTAGTAAAGAACGGGTGTTTGGAAGTTTAACTAAGAGCACTCCCAACCACGGGTCCTTAGGGGAAATCCTTAAGGAAATATTAATTTTATAATCAGTAGGTCCCATGAACAGTTAAGGATTCTATCCTTAAAATCTTTATTTAAGGATTGATCCTTACACTATTTGCGGGAGCCCACGTGGCGGCCCGTGAATGGTCAGTTTTTCTTTTTTTTAAAGAAAAAATCTGAAATATCCTTATATAATCCGAAATACCCCTTTTCTTTTTCCCTAAGGATTCCTCCTAAGGATCCGTGGTTACGAGTGCTCTAAGGGACGTTTTTTTGAGTTGCATACACTGTATATTGCTTCTTTTTTTTTTTAATTTAAACAAAAAGAACAAAAAAATAGAATAAAATAATAATAATTATACCTGTGTTTCCGTGTCTGCATTTTAAATAATTTTTAAAAAAGAATAATATTAGGACCTATGCAAGTGCACCTTGGGAACTCCACCAAAAGTTCTTGGAAATTACCAATGAAGGTGTTGTTGTTATACTTCTCAAAGTCAAACAACCAAAATAACAAAAGAGTATGAGTTTCTTGTCCAAGAGCAACACGCTACTTCTCCAACTAGGGTTAGATGTGCACTTCCTGCTGTGATAAGCGGCGATCTACCTTCTTACTTTGTGCGGGTTCTGATTCCGTGTTCTAGTATTCTACTGACCAACCTGCTGCCCAGAAGAAGAGCTTTCAAGTAAGCATACAATTGTCTCGTGCTGTTTCTCATCTTTTATCTATCTGTTCCAGATTTGATTTTGCTCTTTATGATTTACCGATAACACTCCCCATGTTTGCTGTATGAACCAATACACTCTTTACCATATATACAAGCGTATATCATATGACTTACCCAGATGATCTATGTGCCAGGTATGGGTGAAGACAGGAGACGAAAACGGGAGCAATGGAGCTACGACGCGTTTTTAAGTTTCCGAGGAAAAGATGTTCGGAAGGGTTTTGCGAGCCATCTCTACGAGAGACAGCAGAAGAAATTTACCCAGAGCTGATGAGCACCATTAGAAACTCCAAAATTCACATTGTGAATTTTTCCAAGTGGTATGGTCAGTCATCTTGGTGCTTGGATGAGCTTGTGGAAATTATGAAATGCCTCAACAATGACGCTGGACATAAGGTAGTCCCAGTTTTCTACGACGTTGAGCCATCCGATGTACGCAGACAAAAAGGATCATTTGGTGAACCCTTCAAGAAACTCAAAGACCGTTACCCAGAGAGCAAGGTGCAGGAATGGATGGAAGCCTTAACAGAAGTCGCAAACCTTTCTGGTTTTGTCATGGGAGACTACAGGTCAGTGGTTCCTTCTTCTCAGCTGTTTTGTAACTTGCATATATAATTTAGATTTAACATTGAACCAAAGTAAGTTAGGCTAAAAATGTTACAATGGCTCGAGATTTTCATGGTTTTAATATGTAAGGATATGCGTTATGCAGGGATGAAGCAAAGTTTATCGACGATATAGTTAAAGAAGTTGGGAAAATGTTGTCTGTTTCATACTTGCCTTTACCAACATATGCTGTTGGTGTTAGATCACGTTTACACCTTATGAATGAGCTAATGTGCTTTGGGTCGGATGATGTCCAAGTCATTGGGATCAGCGGAATGGGTGGGATTGGTAAAACAACGCTGGCCAAGGCTGCATTTAATAAATTCTCAGATCGTTTTGAAGGAACAAGTTTCCTAGAAAACTTTGGAGATTGCTCCAAGAAACCTGAAGGGAAGGTTCATCTTCAGCGAAAACTTCTTTCTGATATCTTAAAAAGGGATGACATAGTGTTCAACTTGGAAGACGCCATGGAAAAAAGATTCCGCAATAAAAGAGTATTGGTTGTTATTGATGACCTTGAAGACATTACTCAACTTAACTCAGTCGCAATAGATTTGAGCTGCTTTGGTCCAGGAAGCAGAATCATCGTTACAAGCAGGAACACGCATTTGTTAAGGCAGCTCGGAGCAAAAAATATATATTCACCGAAAGAACTTGATAATGGTGAATCCCTTGAGCTCCTCAGTTGGCATGCCTTCAGAGCATGTGAGCCTCCTGAAGCGTTTCGACAGCTCTCAGAAAAGTTGGTTGAATACTGTGGAGGACTACCCTTGGCTATGGAAGTCTTGGGTGCGTTCCTCTTCAAGAGAAGCATTTCAGAGTGGGAAACCACGTTGCAAACTCTGAAGAATATACCCGAAGATAACATTCAAGCAAAGCTTAAGATCAGCTTTGATGGGCTAAGTCAAGTGCAGAAAGAGATATTCTTGGATCTTTGTTGCTTCTTTATAGGGATGGAGAAAGACTATGTAAGTTGCATATTGGATGGATGCAAATTATATCCTGAGATAGGACTCAATGTACTAAAGGAGAGGTGCCTCATTACATTCCGGGATAACAAGATAGTGACACATAACTTATTACGAGACATGGGAAGAGATATTGTCCGGGAAACATCACGGAACAACTGTGAAAACTGGAGTAGATTGTGGGATCCTGATGATGCTCTTGCTGTATTGGCAAATTATAATGTAAGGAGCAAATTGTTAAATGAGACTAGGGCTAACATTTCACTGATAAAATTGCTTGTTTCAATATTAGGGAACTGATGCAACTGAAGGACTCAGCCTGAAGGTCGAAGATCCGGCTACTAGGATCTTAGAGGTAAAAGCATTTTCAAAACTACGAAGGTTGAGACTGTTGCAACTCAGTAATGTATCGCTCAACGGAAGCTATGCACATTTTCCTAAAGGTTTACGATGGCTTTACTGGCTTGGGTGTCCTTTGGGCTCTGTGCCAACAAACTTACATTTGAGAAATTTAGTTGTCATGGATATGCAGTACAGCAACCTCAAACGACTTTGGGATGATCAAGAGGTAAAACTTCCTTTTAGAAACTGCAGGTGGTTTATTCGATTCTTACTTATTCTGTTTTTTTTTTTTTTGTAGCAACCGCAGTTCCTTAAGCATTTAAAACACATCAATCTCAGTCACTCTGTCCACCTCATAGAGACTCCAAACTTCTCTTATCTCCCAAACCTCGAGAAGCTAGTCTTAGAAAATTGTAAAAGTTTGGTTCTGGTTCACAAGTCGATAGGGACTCTTCAGAAAAAGCTGGTACATTTAAATCTTAAAGGTTGCACTGAACTCGGCAACCTCCCTTCGGAACTCTATACATTGAAAGCACTGGAAACACTAATTCTTTCAGGCTGCACGAAACTTGAGAGATTGGACAATGCTTTAGGTGCAATGGAATCATTGACAGTTCTTAAAGCTGACTATACCGCTCTATCTCTATTTCCCTCTTCGATTGATCAACTGAAAAAACTGGAAGAATTATCTCTTGATGGCTGCAAAGGATTATGGAAAGACAGAAGCCCTCTAGCTGGTGTATCTCTTCCATTTTCGTTTAACCGTCTAGGCTGCCTGAAGACTTTGAGTTTAGGCTACTGTAGTCTATCAGATGAGTTCGTTCCTGTAAATCTTGGGAGCTTGTCTTGTCTCGAGGAACTTGATCTACGAGGCAACAACTTTCGTAACCTGCAAACAGATTTTGCTGGTCTTGTAAGCCTACTGGTCCTGAAATTGGATGCTGCTTGGAACTTCAATCCATGTTTAGTTTACCAAAAACGTTGAGATCTTTCTATGCGAGCAACTGCATCATGTTGGAAAGAACTCCTGATTTATCAGAATGCGTGGCGTTGCAAGCGTTGCACCTCACAAACTGTTTTAGCCTTGTTGAGACGCCGGGGCTGGATAAACTGAAAATGGTTGGAGTCATCCATATGGAAATGTGCAAGCGCATTCCACATACTTATGTAGAAAGAATCATGAAGGTATTTCTTTGAATCTCTCTTTATTTCCTAATCTGTTGGATTGATTCGGAAGTCTTGATATCAAATGATCTAGCAACCTTGGACTGTTTTACTAATAGTTATGGTCTATAGGAAAGTGTTTGGCTGTGATTATATGATTGTCTGTGTGTTATATAGGGTTGGGCTGTGAGTGCCAATGGAGGAATATTTATCCCAGGATGCAGCCTTCCAGACTGGGTGAGCTTCAAGAATGAGACCAATTCAATCACTTTTACGGTGCCTGAAACTCAGGACCTTGATCCGGTTGGCTTTACCGTGTGGACACCATATATGAGTCAGCAAAACAACGTGATGTCTGAATATTCTCCAAAGATCACACTGAAGAATCAAACCAAAGGAACCGTATGGAGTCGCAAGCCAGCCACAGATCACATTCGTTTGTATCGTGAAAGACACATCTGGCAAGGACACTTTTTAAGTGAAGATTTAAACTTAGAAACCGGCGATCGAGTAGAAGTAGCTGTGGATTTTGGAGATCAACTCACCATTCTTGGGACAGCACTAAGTCTTGCTTACAATGTTCATGATCAAGCAGTGGCTGGAGTTTCTTCTGAGATGAAATCAAAATTCCATCTACGTAGCAGGCTATAAGCAAACATTTGAATAGGTCTTCGCTTTCTCTAACTTATGAACGCTTGATGAGTTGCAGGTAATACTCCCACACCACTAAAGTTACAGAAACCACGATAAAAGAAACATACAAGGACTTGTATCCATAGATCTCTATCTACGAGGGTACAAGCTATCCCACTTAATGAAGCTTTTGTCTTTCCAGTTTTTTGGTATCTCTTTATAAGTTTCTTACTAATGCCTTGTTGAAAAACATAAAGTTGTAGTACATATTACTGCATGGATACGAACATCAAAGTTTGTGTATGTGAACTCTCAGTTTGTTTGTGACTGTCTTATGAATACAAGATCATTCCATTTTGTTTTCTTGGTTACATTTATGGTAAGACAGGGAGGTCTATGGACCCGAAAGAAAAGAAACTCACACGGCCCTGAGCTATATGACAGAACATTAACGGTGCAGCTACACGGCTTAGCAGGACCTTAACATCTTTCTTGCTAGGTGGAGAGTCCCTGTAATAGAAGATCGAGTATGCTGAATAAGATGTTTAGGCTTTCATAGTTATAAACTAACGAAACCAAACGCTTACCCAGAGAAACAAGCCACAAAACTCGGTTCACCAGGAGAAGACTTCTTGAACCGGCTATTTGGCAAATACACATCAAACACCGCTCTTGCATCACACTGTATTTGCATATCCCCCAAGAGTCTAGTCACATCATCCTTGTCTTCTTCACCACTTGGTGTCGTAATGACACCATCCTTTGACGTCCAAGGAACACCATGCCTTCTTATAATGTAACCTAAACCCTTCAAGTATCTATAAACCTCGTAGCTTTCCCAACAGCATCCGCTTTTTTCCTCTGCAATCTTCTCATACAAGCCCTTCAATGAGATCACATCTTCATCATCTTCACTACCTAAGACCTGCAACTCTCCTATCGCACTCAAGTACCTGCCACAAGAAGAAGACAGAGACAACTTCATCAGATGACTGAGTAAAAAACTGTTCTAAAACACTTTGTTTTTCTGACATACAAAGCCTCTTCTATGAAACAGTATGTCTTCCCACTACGAATGAGTCCTGTTGTTGTCCAAAGCTTCCCTCTTTTAACCTCAACTTCAGCCATTGCTAACTCTGTAACCCAACGAGCCTTTGAAGATCCAACTCTACAATGTAAAAACCCCACAAACACAAAAGAGAATGATTTCACAGCTAAACCCAAAAACAAGCTGCTGGGTTTAATCAAACCTGAACTGTAACTTGGATCCTGAACCACCAGAATGAAACTCTTCGTCATCATCTAGTCCAAAACCAGCTTCTTCTTCGCTTGAAGAGGAAGCTTTCCAGTCTTTTCCCTCCATAATAAGCTAAAAATTCTCTGAGGCAATTCGTCGAACAGTTGGTGTGCAACTAGTAATGTCGTGCTCGTGCGTGTCACGTGCTTTCCTCCACTCTTTGCTAGTTTTTCTTTTTCTTTTTCCACTCTTTGGTTTGATTTTATAAGTTAGGAATAGAACCAAACCGAGCCGGTTTTCTTTGGTTTGAGCTTTATTTGTACCGGATCGATTAAATTAGGAATAAGACCCAAACCGAATCGGTTAAGACTGCATAGCGTTTTAATGAGAAACAAATGAGTTTTTGAAATCGTAAACCCTTTCTTCCCTACCGAAGAAGAGCTCTCGAATCGAAATATCAATCAATGGCGAACGAGCAGGAGATGAGTGGATGGACTGATCTTCTCCATTCTTCTACGAAGCTTCTCGAACAAGCGGCTCCTTCCTCTCAGTTTCCTCCTCTTCAGGTTCTCTTACTCACCAAAAATCTCCTTTCGCTCTTCGTTTCTCCGTGTGTTCATCGTTTTTTTAAACGAGATTGATTTGTTTTGTGGTTCTTAGAGGAATTTGGATCAATTGGAAGCGTTGTCGAGGAAACTCAAGGCTAAAACCGTACGAAGCGAAGCTCCTTCACAGTCTCTTGCCGCCACTAGGTACTATCTAAGTGCTCGTGCATTGATATCTAATCGAGAATCTAAGATTTGTGACTCGATTTGGGGATTAAAGACTATTAGGTAGCGATGTTTTTAGGAATTGTGGTATTTTCTTTGTTTAGAATTTTCTTAAGAGAACCAAGCGAGGACGGTCTAGTGGTCTTGAGGGAGTTTCGGCCCCAATACATACCCGGGTTCAAATTCCGCTGGCTATTAGGGGTAAAATTTAAAATTTGGATTCCTCCAGCGTCCGGTGACCGAGGCGTACTCCGGCCGATAATGTAGGCTGATACGGACACTCGCCGCTAGTCTGGATCCACCCACCAAAGTGGATGCCAGGATACACCGGATTATTCCAAAAAAAAAAAAAGAAAAAAAATTCTTAAAGAGAGAAGGTGTAGCTTAGCTATTGGAACTGAGTGATGCTTATGTTGTTTAAGTCTTTTATTTTATTTTATTGGATGAGCAGACTACTTGCAAGGGAAGGAATCAATGCAGAGCAATTGTCTCGTGATCTAAAATCATTCGAGTTGAAGGTTAGTGATTTACTTGTCTTCTTTATCTATCACCTAGCTTCTGCTGCTCTATCTGTTTGACTGGTAACTTCTAGGTAAATATATACTTTAGCTTTCATCATCAGATAAATATTTAAGTTTTTATAAGTCAGATTTGTTGTGATATGACATCCTTTTATACTTAAGTTTATTGGTTTTTGAAGTATACGACTCCTATTTTCGCTTGCTTACTCATCTGCAATTATGCTTTTCTACTATTATTATATTCAGTGCTACTGAACACCCTTTGCCTAATTTGTTTTGTTTTTATTGGACTATTTAAAGACGACATTTGAAGATGTATTCCCTGCCGAGGCAACGAGTGTTGAAGAATACCTGCAACAGGTATTCTCTATTTGAAAATGCCCTGTTTTAGATCACGGATGGATTCTTTTGGAGATAATTGATAGTTTTGATGTGCGTTATTCTTGTCTAGGTTCATGAAATGGCTATGGTATCGGCTATACAGGAGGCCCAAAAGGATAATGTTCGGAGCTTTAATGATTATATGCTGAAAGTAATGGAGGTCAGTATTGTGACTACTACCAATTTTGTTTTGACTTGATTTCCATGTTACTTTTATCCGTTTATCTTTTTCCTTTAATCAATATATAGTCTAATGGTTGTTGAATACTCCCTAGATTTTTGTTTCTTCTCTTCAAGTAACTGCACATAATGATTGGTTAATGATATTAACATGTGTCTGCAAACGTGAGAGGAGGAATATTTTCTTCATCCCTGCAAACTATGTGGAAACTTTATTTTATTTTTACTTAGGATTAGAAGCTGGTTAAGTGCTTAATGCAATGTAGAAATATATTTTTCCGATTTTATGTCATGTCCGTTCTCATATACTCTTGTTAAATCTTCTGGCAGGACGACTGTAGAAAAGAAAAACGTGACTTCCTTCAAAGTCGTAGCAAAATTTCAATGGTTCCTAAGACCAAGATGATCGATACAACTAGATACAGTCAGGCTGGTCAACTGGTTCCTGTGGCTTCGAGTCCTCAAGTATCTTCAAACACTGGAACAGAACTTGTGTCTCTGGCTAACAAACCCATTGATGAGAAGAAAGCAAATGTCTATGCCGAGGTTGTGAAAAAACTTAATTCTTCAAGGGAACGAGGCTTGCCATTTAAGGTATAGTCTTCCTGTACCTCCTCGTGTGCATTTTATATGACTTCCTGTTTGATAATTGCGGCTGAAGATTATGCATTTCCCCTTATTGCTTTTAGACGTCCAGCTAGATTTTCAAAGATTTCTGTACAGGCTTCACTTTTTGATGATGATTGCCTTATGTGTATCTGATTGGTTTGTCCCTGTTTTTTACTAATTTCTCATTCATGCGTTTGTATAGCCTTCCACATCGTTCAAAGATGCTTATGAAAGTCTAGGGATTGATTTGACGCGTGGGAAATCAGTCAATGTGCAGAAACTATGGCAACTTATTCAGGTGGAGTTTCATTTTCTAACCTACAATGACTGTTTTTACACTTCCAGTGCCTATAACAGTCTATGAAAACAGGCAATGACGGGTGAAGATTCAGCAGTACACAAAGGTGTTTCCAAGAGGATGTCCCTCGTGATAGGTGCAAGACGCCACTTAGAATCTGGGCATCAGAAACATATAATGGATACAATTCAAAGTCATCCTACACAAGTACGTGTTTCTATCTTGTATTTATTTGTTGTATACGTACTAATCCCATGTTTCATTTGTCTTGATACATATTTTAACTTATTACTTCAAGGATGCTTTTGAGATCGTGCCATAGTCTTTCACTCTGAGTTCAGGTGTGTTAATAACCATAACATGTTTCTATCCCCTTTTCTATGTTCTAGGCTGCTCTTGGTGGATCCGTTGGAAATTTGCAAAGAATTCGTGCCTTTCTTCGGGTTAGTGCGACAGTCTTAGTAGAGCTTGACACGAAGCATATGCACACATGATTTTTTTTTCGTGGCAGTCATAGATTGTTTGTTTGCTTGATTCTATTTTTGAATACTATGCAGATTCGTCTACGGGACTATGGAATTTTGGATTTTGATTCAAGTGATGCGCGTAGACAGCCTCCAGTTGATACTACTTGGCAGCAGGTTTCGCATTATCTTCCCACATGCTTTGAGTTCTCACCATTGTCCTCGAAAATAAAGTTGAAAAACATATCTTTTCATTGCTGTTCCATTTGATTTCATCTCTTTGATTACAGATATATTTTTGCTTGAGAAGTGGCTATTATGAGGAGGCTAGAGAAATCGCCAATTCATCTCGATCATCTCAACAACAGTTTGCTCCGCTGGTATACTTCCCCGTCTTAATAACCTACATTAAAGTTCCGGAGTCAGCTTTTGAGTCACCTTTTCTTTGCAGCTTACAGAGTGGATTACCTCAGGCGGTACTGTGACTGCAAATACCGCTGCTATTGCTTCTGAAGAATGTGAGAAACTGTTTAGGTTAGGTGATCGGTTGGGCCAAACAACATATGACAAGAAGAAACTCCTACTCTACACAATCCTATCTGGCTCCCGAAGGCAAATTGATCGCATCTTGAGAGAATTTTCAACCCTCTTCAATACAATAGAAGACTTTCTCTGGTTCAAGTTATCATGCATACGTGATGTTGCTAGTGGATCTTCATCTCTGGTCTTCAACGATGGGCTAGTTCCTTACAGTTTAGATGACCTTCAGGCTTATCTTAATAAGTTTGAGCCTGGTTATTACACTAAGAACGGCAAAGACCCTCTGGTTTACCCATATGTTCTGCTTCTTAGCGTTCAGTTACTACCGGCGATCATGCACATGTCACAAGAACCAGGAGATGAAGGGTATAACATAGACGCCGTCCATATAGCTATTTCGCTAGTGGACCATTCGGTTCTCTCTGAAGGATCTGGGACTGGGCACAAACTTAGCGTGATGGATGCAAACGCTGAGGCCTCGAGCCTGATAAGGCAGTACGGGTCGATGTATTTGCATCATGGTGATCTGCAAATGACGCTGGAATACTATGCACAAGCTGCTATTGCTGTAGGAGGAGGGAAACTAGTTTGGTCCGGGAGAAGCAATGTTGATCAGCAAAGGCAAAGAAACCTGATGCTGAAGCAACTTATTACTGAGATTTTGTTACGAGAAGGTGGTATTAACTTTCTGCTTGGTGCTAGAGGTTCTGGTGAAGAAGGCGAGCTTGGAAGATTTTTTCCTGATTCAAAATCGAGGCAGCAGTTCTTGATCGAAGCTGCGAATCAATGTCAAGACGCTGGATTGTTTGAGAAAGTAAGTAGCTTTTGCTCTTAACTACTTGAAACATGTTGGTTCTGTGTTCAAGTCTTCTAACTATTTGTTGATGCAGTCTATAGAAATACAGAAGAGAGTTGGCACCTATGCAGCTGCATTGGAAACAATAAACAAGTGTCTATCTGAAGCCATCTGCTCCCTTCTCCGTGGACGTTCAGATGGTGAAAGCAGAACAGCAGGACTTGTTCTCTCAGGAAACGATATTCTTGACACCTACAAGTACTACCCTGAAGTCAGGTAAATCGAGACTCTAATAAAGTCGTTTAGTTACTTTGTCTTTAAAGTTTTTGCACTGAAACTCTTGTCTACACCAGTCCCCAGGAAAGAGATCAGGTCATGAAACAAGAAACAATACTACGAGAGCTTGAGGCAATACTGTCGATCCACAAGTTGGCTAGAGTAGGCAATCATCTAGACGCCTTGAAAGAAGCAGCTAAACTCCCGTTCCTTCATCTCGATCCGAGACTGTCCGACACAACCACGGACGAGTTCCAGAAAGCGTCTTCTTACTTCAAGACTTGTGTCCCTGATTTACTAAAGGTTGTTTTGACTTGTCTGGACAACGTACCTGACCGTGATGGATCCATCCGTGTCATGAGATCTAAGGTACTACACATACTACAAACTAATACGTGATCAAGAAAGATAATGCATGATACAGATATTAACTATATGGATCTCTTTTGTAGATTGCTGGGTTTCTTGCAAGCAACACACACCAGAACTGGCCTCGAGACTTATACGAGAAGGTGGCTCGAAGCTTTTGAATTTCAAGAAACTCTAATAATCTCTTTGCACTTGTCAAAACCTTAAACAAGATATGTTTCCTTTTCCTCATAAGAGTATTTTTATAACAAAAGCAAAATCTTAATTTTCAGACATAATCACACAAAGATCCAAGAATCGTATGTTATGTTCTAACGCAACATAATCCAAAAGCAAAAAAAAAAAAAAAACATATATCTGTTTGTGACTCTTAGGCATCAACATAAGCCTACCTTTAAGCAGAAGCTGTCTCAAACTTCCTCATCATATCACAATGAGGCGTCTCACGAACAAAACCCCATTGCTTCCTCTGCAGCTCATACCTACAATTCTGCCCAAGTATAGAAACATAATCTCTCTCAACCTCATCCTCCACATTCTGTCTCTCGTGACTGTCTCGCGGGTACTCCTGCTCGAACTTAGCCGACCTCACATAGTAATTAACACCCCTCTCGGTAGTAAACTTGTAATTGTAAGGATACGTCGCGGAAAGCGAGTAAACAGGTTGTGACGAAGGTATGAAGTTGAGGAGTAGTATGAGTAACACAGGTAGAAGCTGGAGAAGCACACGTGCATTAAAACCAGCAGCATCATGAGCTTGATTGTTATTATTATTAGCTGCTCTATGTCGCGCAGCTCCGAAGTTAAATGTTCGGAACTGAGCATTCGCGGGAGGCATCCCTCCTCCCGCGAATCCTCCACCGAAGAAGCTTCTGAAGATCTCATTAGGATCAAACTCGTCTTCGTAATAGTAACCACCACCACCACCACGGTTGAATCCGTTACTCCTTCTCGGCTGATAAATCGGCTCATCCGAGCCGCTGACGTCGTACTTTCTTCTGGCTTCTTCGTTGCTTAAGCATTGAAACGCTTTCGAGACGGATTTAAACGCTTCTTCGGATCCAGGAGCTGGATTCTTATCGGGATGGACTTTCAACGAGAGTTTACGATACGCTTTCCTCACGTCGTCGACCGAGCAAGTGTTCTCGAGGCCTAAGATCTCGTAATAGTCTTTCTTCGATTTGATTTTTTTCACGATCGAGATCTGTTCTTCTGTGTAGGAGATTGATGAAGAAGGAGACGGTGTTGTTGATGATGATGAAGATCCACGTTGGCGTAAAGAAGGTTGAGATGATTCGGCGGGAGATTTTTGAGATTCTGGTTCGTTTGATTGGTTGTTATTGTTGAGATCGGATTTGAGATCGTCGATAGGGAGATCTGGATCGAGACGACGAGCTTTGGAGAGGAATTTACGAGCTCGTTCTCGATCTCCGGATTTGATCGCTTCCTTGACGATTTTCAAGCACTTCAACGCGTCTTCTTTGTTTCCATCCATGAGACTTGCGAGAGAGAGATGAGAGTGAAGCTTTCTTCGAAATTAGGGTTTTTTCTCACCGATTTGGGATTTTCAGATTGGGACGTGGACGAAGATTCAAGACGAGAGACTAGTGGAAGGCAGCAACCATTAAAAGTCATATCTAATTATCTGAGATTATCGTACCAAGGTCGGTATAAGATAACCGGTAAATACCAATTCCGGTTATTGAGTAATTTGAAGTTTTGAACAGTCTATCATTTTCAGCCCAATGGGCTTCAACATACAGCTTTTGTCTTATTAAAATTCAGAGAGAATCTTTCTTCTTTTAAAACCTTGGATCATTAGCTAAAAGATGCATTGAAGGAGTACTTTTTTTTTTTAAACTAAAAGATGCATTAAAGGAATACTTGATACCAATTGTTGGAGTGTTGATGGCCTAACCAACTTTCTATTTTTACTACTGTAATCAAGGAAGTGTAGGTAAGGTATCAGTACTACAGAAAAGCTTGACAGTCTTTAAAGCTGTGAGTTGTTCACTCCATGTGCTATTAACTTCTTCACAATTTTTTTTTTTCATAATGAATGGAAATGATCATTAACAATCTGAGAGCATTTCTTGCCATGACTTATAGTAGATTGATTATATATATTGCATAAGCTTGATTAGTTTGCAGACACATCAGGTTCTCTTAACATTAATATTATTTTAAAAACGGTATTCTTATAAATAGTTACGGTTTAGTAGTAATGTAATGGAATGGTTAGCATGTTCTGTATATTGTGCTACTTGATTGTGTCAAATGTTGTCTGTCTTGCCCAATATACTTCAATACTAACAAAACAACAGATCATGAAAGATTTTATATGTGGATATGAATAGTGGGGAGGTGGGTTTTGTTACTCGGCAAGGGCAGACTTAATATCATAATATATACATAGATGAATAAAGCTCAAGGGCTGTTATTATATTTTTGTGGTAAGTGGTAACATGGCCTAATAGTATTTATATTTTTGTTCAATAAGACTTGCTAATTACTGGGAGTAACTTGGTCAACCATGGTTGGCAAGCCAGTGGACAGAAATGAATCCCATCCATTAATATATTGAATGCTCTTTCCTGACTATGGATCTACCCTTTTCATATATCTAATACAATAAAGTTGACTATTCTCCCTTCTTAGGGTGTCCACCTCAGATTTTTAGAGGGGGCAAAAAATGACACCTCACCAATCATTTTTTTTTAAATTGAACCCACATAATTTACAATCCCGTTTTGGTTTAAATTGGTTTTGCTGTCTTGGTTTAATGTTTGGTGATGGGCTTGGTTTAGGGTTGTGTATAAGCCCAAATTTAAAAGCTTTCTGTGAGTTTGGTTGGGGGTTGTCGTTGAGGCCTTTTTCTTTTAGGTTTTTTTTTCACGGCATGCTCTTTCTCGTGTGTATCGCCGCCGGAGGCACCTCTGAACTTTAGTAACCGCTCTCTTCTACCATTAAACTCTTCTTTACTCCCACCTTATGAGCCTTGACCACGGTTACGCCAATTATTGCATCTCTTCCACTCCCAAATAGACTGTATGTATGTTGAGTATAAATAACTATGTATCCATAGCTGTTGATCTTATTCCAGACGCTCGCGAAGAACAGAACAATCAGACGAAATCCGCGATGGCAAACTCCTACACGCTCCTTGCTGATTTGAAGGCCGGCCGGTGCTCGAACACGGCAGAGGTTCGACTTCTTCGGTTGTGGGAGGCGAGAAACACCAGCAGGAACAGCAGACGGTCAGGGGAACTCATGAGCATTGAT